>JANHZT010002283.1:0-11430 GCA_032468215.1 Stegonotus admiraltiensis
CTACCACTGCTTTAAACAATTGTTAGCCACTAAGCCATTAAAGCTGATTCCAGAATTCATATATATCTTGGGCTCAATCTGGTACCCCTGCTTTCCACATATACTCTATGTAATGGTAATCTGGTCTTCTACTTCCCATATTCTCTTTAAGTCTGCCTGAGAATTTGTAGCTACTAACTAAAATCTAACATCATCATCGATTTATATGGTATAAAGTATATGTAGTTACGGGATTTGCATTTGTGCATTTTAGAAAAGCAGGTTACAGAAGAAATAATCTATCTTTACTCTTACATTTTGCCTTTTTACCTAAATCCTAAAACAAACATTTAATGTTTGTTTTTAATTAAGTTTGTTTTAATTAAGTTCATGGACATCTCATCTGGCTTGCTAAAGTGTAATGAAAAGACACAACACAGTAGATATGGACAGATCAATATACTTCTGAACTTCATCGCTCTTATGTGTTTTCTGCTTGATAACAGTACCTACTGGTATATGCACAGATTTGTAAGTGAATGCATGACTGGAATGGAACCCAGCAAAATCACAGTTCATTTGTGATCTGAACATACAACTGTCCTGGATCAGTGGTGGGTTGCCCCCGGTTCAGAACGGTTCTATAGAACCGGTAGTAAAACCGGTGGGAGGCTCCGCCCATTGACCTGGACATCATCATAAGTGATCTGCGCATGCGCAGAAGAGTGCGCACGCAGGCAGGCACAATGTGCACCAGTAGTAAAGGTAAGTAGAACCCACCCCTGTCCTGGATCGTGGTATATAGAAAGATCCTGTTCCAGATGAATACTGACCGAAAAAGCCATAACTATGAGAAACCAGTTTAATGTCAATAGGACTTCCAAATCTTAACTAATGAAAACAAAGTCAAACAGTCTTTCCCTCATTTTTCTCATTGTCCTAATGAGCAAAAGAATAATGCAATAAGAATGCACATCCATTCTTTATTTTAGCATTATTTTTAGGATACTGTTTTCAGGAAAACCAAGGATAAAGAAAGTACAACATGCCATCCTGCTTTGCAGGAATGAAGTTCTGAAAATAGTCATGTCAAAATTTTCAAATGATTTAAGGACCCAAGCTCTAGAAATTGATTAACCAGTATTATTACAGTTTAATGATCTGTTTATGTATTCAGAGCAAGGTTATTATTAACTGGAGCAGACCATCTGGATCCTAAAAGATGCACCTCTGGTCCATCAGCCTCTATCAGCTTTATGCCATATCAACATTAATTTCCCCATCAATTCCTGCCAGATTCTAAATGTATGTTCTAGACAGATTTTGTTTTGTACCAAAAGAAAAAAAGAGGAGAATATAAAAAAAATGGAAGACAGGCCATTTGCTTTCTCCTATGTGGTGAGCAATTATCTCAGAATCAGTGGTCAAAAAGCTGATGAAATCTATGCGTAATTTGTACCTGAGTAGCAAAATATTCTGATAGAAATTCCATGATACACAATCCTATTTGAGAGTAGGTTGGAATGTTTTTTAAACATCCAACTTTAGTTCTGTCATTAAGCGCCAGTTCTGAAAAGAGAGACTGAAGAGTACCTTATCCCAAGCTACTCTGCCCTGCAATTTAAGATTCATGTACAGATAACCACTACTCTTTCTTTACATCAAAGTCTTAAAGCAGTATCATTTAGGTTTGTATACCATCCTATAGTGCTTTACAGCACTGTCCAGGTAGTTTACAATGTAAGCATTATTTGTATATTACCACCAACGTTCTGTGTCCTCATTTTACTGACCTCAGAAGGCTGAGTCAACTTTGAGTCCTGTCAGGATCGAACTTCAGCCTGTAGGCAGAGTTCGCCTGAACTACTGCACATTAACCACCACCAGGGCTCCTCTAATGTCTTATGAAAAAATGATCAAATTGGAAAAATGCTATGAATGTAAGCATATTTTTATTAAAGGAAGTTAGAAGATGCACAATGGTATATTTTGAAAGGGAGACTACTACTAGCCTGCTTTTCAGAGATTTTTTGAAGTTGACAGAAATACTCAGAGTGTATCTCTATAACTGGTTTTCTGCTAAATTGGATAGCTAACATCAGATTATGTATTTAGATTCATATTCCATCCTATGTAGGAGATGACTAAGCTGAGCCTGAGGGCAGGGTCAAACACATCATCAGTCTGGAGTACCTACACCCCTGAAAGAGACCTACTGTAAATCCAGCTCCTCTTGATGACTCTTATCTGGTCTCAATTTGCCTTGACTGTTAGTAGATCAGATTCTTATGTACAGGTTGCATGGAATAAACTCACAGTGCTTTTGAACTCTATCCTGGTTTCTGGTTTCTTGTGCCTCACATGTCTCCTCCTCAAGTTCAAGGTAACATACTTAGCACTTTCTCGTCTAATTTCTGTACACAATAATCCAGTGAGGTAGGCTGGTCTGACAATGACTGGCTACCATGCCCGAATTTGAAACCTGCTCTCTCCCCAGTAAAAGTCCTGGTCAAAAACTTTAATCACTACTTTACACTGGTATCATCAATTTTTTGGAGAGTTAAAATCAGTAATAATATAGATTTTACTATCACACACCCTGTTCTTGGTAAAAGGATGCAGAAGGAATGTAGGCAGTCCCATGTCATTTTACAGTTCTGAATCCCAGCCAGCTGGATGGCTATGGATAGATTTATCCAAAGACCTCTTCAGTAGCTGATGTGTAGCTGACATCATGCTGTGATAATCAAAGTTATTGTATGATTTATTGTATATTCTAGGACAGAAACAGTTTTAAAGAAATTCAGAACTGAGTTCATTGAACATTAAAGCAAAATCCATCAAGGTAGCCTTCTGAATGAAAGCTGCACTTCATTCACTTAATGTGTGCAATTGTCAATCACAGCAAAGCCAGGGCTTTGAAGTCCCAAACAGATGTACTCTGACTTCTGCTGGAGCACCATTGATTCGTCTGAGACCCAATATGGCAATATCTCCTTTGCCACTGGGCAGAGAGACCAAGCAAGTTTTGTATTCTTCTGACCTAAATTTCAGTTATTTTAAGCCCTACAGCACATGATGTGTGTCAAATTCTGCCCTCTGCTTTAGGTTTGTTATTCCTTTTCCAATGAACGCAGAAGCATTATCTTTTTATCTATTTGGCAGGTTTAAAAAAATAAAAAGAGATAATAGTGGGGAGGGGGAAATAGCATCCCTGTTTTTCTTATAAAGTAAACTACTGTGCACACCTAAAATTATGTATGGGAACCTACAGTGAATGCTGAAAAATTTAAGGGGAGAAGTGACCATTTAAGGGGAAAGCAAAACTCCAGATGTTCAAGCTGTTACAGGTGAAGAAAAGTCTTTACTTCCCTGAGGCTACTATTTGGCAGGTTTAATCTCTCCAGGTTCTAGAATGTACTTTTGATGGACACCTAAACCATTTCATTTAGAGAAAAGAACTGGGAGAGACATAGCTATTGACTGTACGAGAAAGAATGGTTTCTCTGAGAAAGTTTGATTCCTGCTGAAAGCAGAAGTAACATAATTACTTTCTGTTATCTTTCCAATACAGATCTGATAGAGGAGAATATTTGTACATCAAGTTTGAAATGAGAGGTTCTAGGTGCTCTCTGAGCTTGCTTGTTTTTCTGCAAATATTCCATTACCCAAACTACCATATTTTTCAGAGTATAAGACGCACCGGAGTATAACACAAACCTTAGTTTTTGGGGAGGAAAATAGGAAAACAAAATTCTGCCTAGCAGGTATTCATCTGGCTAGCGTCCTTAGCCTGGTCAGTTCAGCACATTAGTTTGCTGGTTCTGAGCGCGTGCTGGTTGGGACTGAAAAAAGCTTCTAAGGCACACCAGATCGTCGGAGGGAACAGCAATGAGAAAAGCAGGCGAAGTGTGGAAGGGGTAAGAGAAGGCAGCAGCTGTTCCAGGTAGCCATTTTGGGTACCGCGTGTCACATTTTCAGCCTCCAAACATGTTGTGTTTTCAGGTGGCAACTGGTGGTGATGTGCTTTGGCGATCCTCACAGTCTTGAAGGGCTCTCAAACAGAGCGTTTGGAAGCTGAAAACGCGATGCACAGAGCCCAAAAACACAAGCCATTGTTGGTGGCAATCTCTGCAGCAAAGAAGAGGACGTGTGGAGGCCAAACAGTGGGGGCCGGTGGGTGGGTGGGGCTATATTCGGAATATAATACGCACCCAAATTTTCAGCCTCTTTTAGGGGGGAAAAATGTGTCTTATACTCCAAAAATAAGGTAGGTTATATTGTCACTGCTAGTAGGGAGTGGGATTTGCTTTCATTTTATATTCTGGTGCTTGTCCTGTCAATGTTGGTGGGAAAGGCCTTGGTGGTTCTTTGGTTGGATCGTTTATTGTTAGCTAAATGTTAGCTAATAATTGATGTTACCTAGTTTGGATAATGAACCATCTGGAAGAAAACAGCCAAGCTCAGAGAGCACAAAAAGCACTAGCATTAACACTTAAGACTTATATACCGCCCCATAGTGCTTTACAACTCTAGGAGGCCCCCAACAATCTGGGTCCTCATTTTACCGACCTTGGAAAAAGCTGAGTTGACCCATTAGGATTGAATTCCAGACTGTGGGCAGAGTTTGCCTGCAGTACTGCATTCTAAGCACTGAGCCACCAGAGTTCCAAGGACCTCTTAATACAGATCTCCTCCTCCCCTTTACCACAAAAAGAGCAGATGCTTCAAGCTGTCTATTAGCTGTTTTCCAAGAAGCAAAAAAAAGATTTTTCCTTTGTTCAAAGACTCTTCACTTCAACACAGATCTTTACTTTTGCCATGTTCCTTTCTGGAGCAATATACAATGTTCATCAGATTCAAAAACTGCTTCCGAAACAGTGATAGCAGAAGAAAGTATAATCATGCAACAATGTAATCTACTAGAAGGTAAAGTTAATAAAATATTGTCTTTTGTTTTAATAAGAAAGTCAAAGATAAGGAAAGATTCTGCTATTTTTTTCTTCCAACCACTGAAATATCAGTTTAATAATGCTTTCTTTTCATACCTATATTTGTAAAGTCTATACAAGTGGTATGACAACACTGAACTTACTCAATATGAAGACAGAAGTGAAGAATACTGTGTGCTTGAAACGCTATTAATGTAAGTGAATCCCTTATAAATTAGCATTTGTTTGGGCTTGAACTATGATTCAAGAAAACTATTAATTTTTAATAATGACAACTTCCAACACATTCTTCCTTCCTCTTTCAATCTGAATTAATGATTCACTTTTTCAGAATATATAATTTTCTGCATAAAATGCCACAGTCATGATTTCAACTTTCTTCTTTGTTTTGTTTGTTAATGAATTCATTCATCAATTTAAAATCAACAAGCTTTCAAAATTATAATACTGTGCTAGAGATATATAATTATGTAATTTAGAATGGAAAAGCTTACAAATACTTTAAAATTTAAGGACTAGCATTAGCATATCCTATTAATTACCCAGAGTTTTTTAAAAATCATGGATACTTTTGAAATAGCAAATTAATATCTTCTCAAAAAGATTACAAGTATCTTGGCTACAAGCTACAGTTATGATATTATACTGTGAAGTTAATTATGGTTGGGAAGAGAGGAATAGTACAATATTACAATCAAAGAAAGTGGGAAACACTTTAAAACTGAACAATCAAGCTTTGATTAATATAATAACAATAGCCTTGTTCTGTTCAATGTATTCATCTTTTTGTCCCTTCTTCTTGATAAATGCCAATGTATTAATGAACCATATATAGTAATATCCTAACTATCATTCCAAGAGTACAAATGATTAATCGCTCTCCCAAAATTAAATTTTATCTTTAAGAGTTCCCAAGCCAATCCTGGGTGTTGGAATCCACACATCTTAAAAGTTGATGATGTTGAGACATACTACTTCAGTGAACTGAAGGATTATCATAAACATATTTGCATTGGGGAAACTACTGAAGGAAGAATAGGGAACTTTCACTGCACAAATCCAAACAGCTTGTATAGTACTGGATAAACTTCTGTCCTACCAATATATACAGAAGAAAATTTCATAAAATAACACTTGCCCTCAGAGAGATAGTTGAAGTAATAATTGAAAGCTTAGTCCAATATAAAAGTAAAGTGTCCCTAGAATAAACAAATCTTTTGATTCCATGGGCCTGTCCATCTAGGATTTTTAGCAACAACTTGGAAATGTTCCTCTTCCTCCTCCTCCTCTTCTTCCCCCCCCCCCGGCCAACAACCTTGGTAAGAATCCTGATGATTCTTTATTCCACTATTAATAAAGGTCAGGGCTGTGTAATCTGTGACCAGGGATGGTTGATCAGGTGCTGCCATCTAGCTAGGCTTAGTTCCATGAATTATAGTCAAAATGAGGAGTAAGAAATGTCATTGCATTCTTCAAATTTCTTTCCAGTCAATTGGCAATTGAATCGTATTTTAAATTAAAATCAAGTTATTATAAAGTTTTGCTGGAAATGTATCATCTTGCAAATATTAAGAAGTTTCAAAACTTTAGAAAATTTCTGCCTATATCTCAATGGCTAGGCATCTGTCCGTCCATCCATCCATCCATCCATCCATCCACCCATCCACCAACCCACCCATCCATAACTTACATCTCCAAATAAGCTTTTGACACTGCATCTACAACTGAAATGATTTACTTCTGTGTTTAAAAACTTAAATGGAAAGAATTAAGAAGTTTGTTGCTTATTGATTGGACATGGCACAGTTGAGATAGAAAGGTCTGGTCAATGACCAGCAGAGGGCACACTTGGCACTTCTTGTTGAAATTTTTGAGAGGGAAGAAGAGGGGTTTGTGTTTAAAATGGGCATAATTGTTTCTCTTACTAATTTACAGCTTCATATACTATAGAAATTTTGAAATTGTATTTAGTGATCGTGCTGAATTACCTTCAAGAAGTTTTGTTCACAATCTAAGAAAACATAAGCATTAAGGTTAGAAATGTCTGTAGCCTCATGAATATTTCTACTTTATTAGTGGGAAGAAAATATTTGCCAGCAGGAAAGGAAAATTACATAATGTTTGAGAATTATTTTATAAATCTCTAATTTCCAGGGTGCTTTTACCATCGTAAGTGTGTAGCAGCACACGTAAATAGTAGCAGCACAACAGAGTGGCAAATGCTATGTCATCTACTTCTAAGGCATTGTGCTCATGTCTGTACATGCAAAATGAGAACAGGTACAGCTACTCCTGTGTGCACAGAGCAAAAGTCTAGGCTTCCCCACCCAAAAAGAGCTATGAAAAAGCAAAAGCAAAAAGTAGAACAATGAATGAGAAAATTAAATACTTCTTTGAAACTGAGATATGCAAACACAGTTGCTACCTAAATGAAACTGAACTCTGCTCTACCAGCGATGTGAATCTGACAGCAGGATAAGAGAGCCTGATCTGTGCTTATGTGTTAGCAACACCGCACCTAAATATAATTTAATGGAACAAACAAAAATATACATAAGATTTGGCTTCTTTCTGCAAGCACCTGGCTCTCTTCTCTGCAACCAAATTGCCCCTCGCTCCCCAAGGGATTAGGACAGGTCCTAACCTGCTACTATTAAGACTTGGTTGTTCTAGGAAATCTTTGGGGACTGAACATAGATCTATCCCCCAATGCACCCCACAAGTGATTATATAGGGTTAGCAGTATGTTCTTTGCACACAATGGAACCAACAAAGTTTGACATGTTAAGACATTGCTGTAAGTTGTTTCAACCCTTTTTACTGCTATAAGGTGTGCACTGCTTAGAGTTGCTTGTGACTAAACTGATATATAAGCTTGAGAGATAAATTTTTAAAAGTACATTGTACTTTTTAAAATTTTTATTTTAAAATAACATTTTTGTTTTACTGAACATGTGATTAGGAAAGCTTGGTAAACAGCAACTGCTCAGAATTTCCATCATCCAACTGTTCATTTAAATTCCAAAAAAATATAAAGCCACATCAGCCTATCAGAAGTTAAAAGCAGCTATCTCTGTGATTCTACTTATCAAATCCACCCATCCATCCTTTTTAACTGAACGTTACAGAGATAAACTCTTAAATTCAGTGATCTAATTAATTTCTTCCCATTTGTGACTTAACACATTTAAAAAAGATCATTCCATGCTTCTGCTAATAGTATTAATTACTATGTAAATTATGTATGCCTTAATTGCTATTAAAATGAACCACTTAAGAAATATATGATTATGTGGAAAAAAATAAGAAACCATTATTCATTGTCATGGAAAATCTAATCACATACTGTCAGAATTTCTAAAGCTTAATGTCATTGGATTCTAAAGTTAGCCTCACAAAGAAAAAGTGAACTAGCTAAGTGTCCTTTCCTTTTCCAATCCCTTTTCCAAGCAGGTGACATAAGATGAGTGAACACATTACAGAAAAAAATTGGAAGACATTTTTTTTCTAAAATGCTGTTTCTAGACTAGTATTTTAAACCACGTTATATGGAATCCACCTGTATAAAGGTGTTTCCAGTGTGGCAGCAAGGTTAAAACAACGATTTTATTGCCTTTTGTACCTGGATTGAGTCTACTATGGAGGTAAATTGGTAGAACTCAATCTGACAATTTATATATCATGTTGTAGAGAATGATGAAGATGACTTTTCATAGAAAAAAACTGTTCAGAAATCACTCATCAATAAAATGTGCAGAAGCATGCCTTGAGTCCTGGGAAAAAGGAAGGTATTAGGAAGCAACACAAATGGAGTCTCCCTAATTCTTTGAGATATAAGAGAATCAGAAGGGAAATCACAATCAGAGTTGCAAGACTGTTACTATAGCCTCAATAAAATATCTCAATAAAACACAATTCTAGTCTTCTTGTGAGGTCTATTTCTTGATCTGGACAATCTTGAAGGGATGACTTGTGCTAAATGTTTAGGACAAAGAAAGTAGAGATACTGTAACAGAAGAGTTTGTGATGGCTTCTTCTTTCAGTGCAAGAAGACAAAGAGTCTCAGATGAGGAGACTCATACTTAATGGAAGTTCTCGGCTTCTAGCCGTCCTTCTACTCTCTGAGTACACAGATCATATGTCAAAGAGAAAAGTTCTAGTCTAGGCTTCTCCCTTGGTTTATATGCATGTGTTTGTCCAAAATTCCTCTTCTAGTAACCAGTTATTTCCATCTAAAGTATTTAGCAGACTGTAAAGAAGGAAAATTATGGCTCTGCCAACTTAGCCACTGAAAATCTGTTTATGAAGTACTATTACATTATTTGACTTACTTAAATCATAAGCCAAATTATAGCTGCAGCAGTGGTTAAGCAAACAGAAACAAAACATGATGGGATTAGAAAATGTCTTCATGAGCCTCGGGGTCCTATCTGAATGTATAGCTGTGACGGAACAGTGTTTTATGTATTATTATTTGCTAAAATAGTATTTTGTTGTTCGGAATGTACACAAGTTTGAGATAAGATGTTAAGAAATATAAATGAAAAGAAATAAAAAGAATACTTTCTAAAGTTTAGGAAAAACAGAGGTAAGAAAACATACAATTGTAATCAGGAATTCAATGATAAAATCAATAGTTCAGCTTTTAAAAATTTAATTATCCTATAAAATGTATTTTACAAGCACAATCTGTTTGGCAAGAACACTCAACTTTCATCCAGGACAAAGAAATCAGATTTGTATGAGTGCCTTACATTATGAAAAAAGGCCAAAGTCAGTTAATAAGTCAAGTTATTAAATTAGCTACTGATTTACAGAAAGAAATATTTTTTCAATGAAATATATACTTTTTAACACTCCATGTTTTGATAGTTACAAGATATATATGCCTTTGCAAGTGCATTTTAAATTCACTATCCTGTTTAAACAGATTCTAAATTTGGCTGTGGCAAATGGGGATAAACGTATCTGTATGTTTATCATTTTCTGAAACCAATCAGAAAACTTTCAATGTACATTTGAATTTTGTACTTAAATTTTAGCCTGAGAAAAAAGTACTACAGCTACAACCTCTGCCATCATCAGAATACAGAAAGTATCTGTTGTGTTATTATATCGGCTTTGTCTTATTTTATTCCTTCTTGGGAAATTTTAGATCAAAATTGTTTCTGTTTGTTTACCTACTACCGCTCGTTTATCTGGTCTGGGCAATTAATTTCTGTTTACACTCTAAATCAAATATAATAATGTGTATAAAATAAATGGATACAAAATCTCACGTGAGGGAAGCCAGCATTCCAAACTATATACATTCTTTATTCCTTACCATCAAAGTTCTTGTACTGGGCTGTGAAGACCATTTGTACTGATCGTGTGGCTTCCTTCAACATGCCTTCAAATTCACTCCTGCTCTTGTTGGCAAAGTTCTCTTCCATCTCACTAGTACAGCAAGTATAAACTTGTGGACAAATTCTCAAATGTTCTCCTGGTGGATGGGAAGAAGAGAAAAACGGATAAGTAGGCAGATCGTGTGAAATAAAAACGAGTAATCAGAGCGCTTTGTGACACTTTAAAGGTTAAACCAACTTTATTGCTATTTTAACTGTCATGGATGACATCTGTTTCCTTAGATGACTGGAGTAAGTTCCTGTGGGAGAGTTTTAATAAATAAATGCAATTGAATGGAAGTGGGGGGAGGCGAAAGGGGCAGTGACAATAGGCAGGATTGCTTTGAGGGATGGGAAACATAGAAACAAGTTGCTTAATTTTAATAAACAAAGTCTTATGCATCAAAATAAATAAAATCCTGTGGCTCTCCAGGCCAGAAATTCTTTTATTGAATGAGATTTATAATCCTGATGTTTATATACACAGTTGTTTATGGAGTTTGGGAGAACAGAGAATAGGAAGGGTGTCAAGATTCCAAGTAATACATCCCATTCAATAAGAACTCCGTGGCAGAAAATTTCATCAAAGAACATTTTATTGGGACATATCAAATTGGCATGTTCCTGGTGGAAAACTGGTTCTAAGTTCCCACTGGTTTTACACCCAATTAAAAGTAAAAGTTTGTCACTTCCCCCCAGAGTCTCCAGTCACATGATCCCATTAGCATACAGTTCAGTTGCTAGGTAACCTCAGTCTCCACCTTTCGAACACCTGCACCAATGTCCTTGACTCCCAGGGAAAATAATTTTATTTAGGCTACAATACCCCAGCTATCTCTACATCCTCTGGCCCTTTCGCTCCAGGCTGTGTCAGCCCTGAAGCAATGAGAAGAGAAACCTCCTTAGAGAAAACTACAAAAAAGAAAATGGCCACAGTTTGGCCAACTTCAGGGTTGACAAAGGGTAAACAGGGAAAATAAGAGATGAAATCTCTGTCAAGGACCTTGGAGTACTCATTTCTAAAGATCTAAGTGTCCGAGCCCACTGTAACAACATTGCCAAAAAGGCATTAAGAGTTGTTAACCTAATCTTGCGTAGCTTCTTCTCTGGTA
>JANHZT010002283.1:50987-63075 GCA_032468215.1 Stegonotus admiraltiensis
TTTAATTTGTTTTAGACTGTTTTTAAATTTTGTATCTACTGTTTTATTTGTGCCTGTTCACCACCCTGAGTCCCTTGTGGAGAAGGGCGGTATATAAATGTAAATAAACTGAAACTGAAACTGAAATTATGGGCAGGCTCCATTACCGTCTTAACGCGAAGACTACCTGTACCATTGCAGGATGTAATTATTACTATAATAATTATGATTTTATTAGATATAAAATCCCAAAATACAAAGACTTGCAAATAGAAGTAGAATAATGATGACTAAGAAAGCAAAGATAGTAGCAATAGTAATAAGCACCTTGGGTGCAATCCCAAAACATCTGGAGCACCACTTGAATACCATTGGCATTGACAGAATTACCATCAGTCAATTGCAAAAGGCAGATTTACATGAAACATCCTGTGATCTTTAGCATCATTAACAAGAACATCTTCCCTTTTCAGGTCCTTGGGAAGGACTTGATAAGCTGATAAAAATACCAGATCCAGTCTAAATACCTGCCTGACTGTGCAATGGACCATAATAAGTTATTAAACTTGTATGCCTCTGATGCCCAACAACTTTGGATGGCTCAAAGTAATCAAAGAAGTACAATATATGAAGGAATTGGCTGTTCAGACCAAAGGAGGGCGCTTGGGATGGCATAGGATTCATATATCATCTGTACTAAAAATGAAAATAGAGAGATGGGAAAATGGAGTGGGCTTGAGACATCCTTATAGTATAACTAAAAAAATGGTAAGTAAAAATTAGTACATTTAGAATGAGAACACTATGGGACTAAATGGAATATGAACTCAGTCATGTGAAATTTTAGGTAATTACTCTGGCTGCATATACACTGAGAAGATCATAGGCGAATTCCACCTGATATTTGCTCTGGGACTGATTGTCCCTCTATGGTAGCAACCACACGATCACAGGGTCAGTCAAGCAGGGACAATATGTGGGTTCTGTGCACCCATTAAACCTCTTGAAGTGGAAGAGATTGATTCAAGAGCAAACAGCACAAAAGGGGAGGGGGAAGGATTGTGTGACCTGACTTGTAATAATCTTCCATACAAAGAGAGCCCAGTCCTAGAAAAGAGAACAGAGGCAAGGAAAGAAAAACAAGAACGAAGGATTTACATTACATACAGTATCTGCTGAGAATGGATACTTGCCAGATGTAAAGACTGAAGCAATAGAGTTGATACATATAGAATATTTGACCTTGGGACTTTTCAATACTACTTATATATTAATTTAAAAAGTTTTGGTTTAAATCAATCAACAAATAACAGCCTCAGCAACAGGATCAATTAAATTGGGCTGGGCACCTTTCAATGATCACAGCTGCACTTAATATTTTGTAGTGGGAGAGAGAAGGCTGCAAAATGGGATCATAACATGCATGTGGACTGGGTTCAGCTTTGGATTTAAATTTTTTAAATGTGATGTACCTATTTTAAGCTACATTTTTCCTTCTCTCACCAGAAGATGAGTCATAATGAAATTGGTGAAATATAGACATAAGCAAAATTAATAAAACAGGTGAGAGAGCTGTGTCATCAGTTTCAGCACCCACTTTGATGGGTTTTAGAGAGACAGAACTCAATAATATTTTTTTAATATCTAGTATGTTGCTATACAGTGGGCCCTGGAGTGGATAATGTAATTTATTCTCATGTATTCCCCCCCACCCTGAATTTATTAAATATTTTTAACCTCAAGGAGTTCTTGCGGAGTCAGCAGTATATGCATATTATAAACAAATAGATTATTTTAGCTGTCATATCAGAACATTAATTATATGTTCTGAGACTATTTTACTTAGATGTAATCCATAAAGATGGTTGCAGGGTGTGTCAAATTTTTCAACTTTCAATTTCCAAACATTAGGGGTGGTCAAAAGTTGTGACATGCCTTGGGGATTATTTTGGTTACTTTAATATACTTTAGATGTGCTTGGTAAGTGACTACATAAATATAATAAGTTTTTAACATTTTGTTTCTTTCATTGGTTAGAAATGTGTGTTTGAGTGTGGAGAAAGTAAACAAATACTGTAGATTCTCCCATTTGTTTCAATGATAACCTCATCAAATGAGCGGCAAAATAATTTAATTGCACATATCCAAGTGCTTATGATATCACACCAGGAGCTCAAAAAGCTGGAATGGAAGTACAATGTAATGTAGCATCAAGCAAAGTTGAGATAGACCCAGTGGAGACATTCAAAGAAAAATACACATCTCTTTGAGATCAAAGCATCAATTTAATGGCACTTACACCCTTTTTTCTATCTCTTATTATTTACCAGTAATTAGATATTATAAAATGGCAAAATAGATATATGAACTCTGGCTGACCTTCAAAATTGGAACTTGCAAGATGAGAGCTTACTATCCTCTTCCCTCTCGAGGAAGTTCAAGCCTGGGTAGGGATTTCATATTTATTGTGAAAAGCCTATTCTTGCAAACAATTGGTGTTTATGAACAATTAACTTGTCAAGCCATAATTTATTACAGAGCACATATAAACTACTTGTACTGATGGCTGTTTCAGTCTATTTGGAGAAATTACAGAATCCTAGAAATATAATATAGGTTTTTCACATGGAAGTGTAATCCAGATTAGCAAACCTCATTGTGTGATTTATCATTTGCATTCAACCTGCAGTATAAGTCCATACTTATTCCCTATTCCCGGCTTATGCAGAAGCAGCAGGACATGCATACAGTACATAAAATAAAATAAAATCTCTTTATCTAACAGTGAACATATTATTACAGATAATGCTTCTAATCAACATCTGCAACATATTAGAAAAATTAGATGGCTTCAGTAGCAATAGCAGTAGCAGTAGCAGACTTATATAGCACTTCATACTGCTTTATGGCACCCTCTAAGTGGTTTACAGAATCAGCATATTGCCCACAAGAATCTGGTTCCTCATTCTACTGACCTTGGAAGGATGGAAGGCTGAGTCAACCTTGAGCCGGTGAGGATTGAATTCCTGGCAGTGAACTGAATTAGCCTGCAATACTGCACTCTAACCATTGTACCACCATGGTTCGTATTTACTGCTCAGAATTTACTGCTTTGTGTAAATGCAGACCGGGCCTTAGATAAAGTGCTACTTTGATGGGTTTTTTTAGTTATTTTCATAGAATATATGACTGTGCTTTATGAGAAATTAAACTGGGGAGTAATATATTTCCAATAAACAATCACTGTAATACAGGACACATCTATCAGCTCCCTGCTAACAATACTATGAAATTAAACTCTTGCCTTCAGCCAATTTACTTTAGTATACTGGAGTAAATCTTCAAAAGACAGTTTTAAATCTAAAGTGGATCCTAACTCTCCCAGATCCTATCCCACAAAAAGCAAAAACTAAGAAAGTTTGTTAGGTTCTCTTTGTAATGTTCCAACATGTACTACTTGGTGGGAAAGGATGGATGGATGGAAAACAGGGACCCTGAGAATATAAGACTCAGACAATTAATAAACTTATACTGGATCCCACTGTGATCTATTTCCTTTTATATCCTTTTCAAAATAGCAATGTGATTAATTCCTGTCTAAATTGAAAAATTAATTCTATAATCTTTTAAAATATAAACCCAGTAAAATACGTAAACTGCTCATTCATTTATTTATTTACTACCATTCCCTCCCCTATTCATACTTGTATTAATTAGCTGAAAGAAGATTCCTATAAATATGAAGTATGCCACTTTGTAAAACAATGTAATGGTTCAGGACTGATAGTTCTGAAAGAGATAAACTTTCAGTGACAGTAAAAAGGCATGAAAACTAGTCCTTAGCCCTCTGAGTTACTATCATCACTGCAGATACCACTACTCTCTGCCAGCTGCCATTTACTCAAAGAACAATTCACTGCAATATACTCCTCTTTTGATCTTCCCTCTTTCCTACAAGAAAAACAGATGTTACTGAAAAAAGTCCTGGCTCAAAGTCCAAACAGTGCAAAGAAGTTGTTGAAAGGGTGGGGCTTCCAGAAAGACTTTTGTTTAGCTATGAAAGATTAGGGCACTTAATACTGCAAGATGTCCCTGGAGAGTCTCAGTAATCCAGGTCATGGTTGTCCCAAAGGTGCTTTTTTAAAAGGCAACTGGACTTACTATGTTTTTTTCCTTAAAGACGTTTCACTTCTCATCCAAGAAGCTTCTTCAGTTCTGGCTGACTGAGTCAGAACTGAAGAAGTTTCTTGGATGAAAAGCAAAACATCTTCAAGGAAAAAACAAAGAAAGTCCAGTTGCCTTTTGAAAAAGCACCTTTGGGTTAATACTGCAAGGTTGCTCTCCTTGGTCCTGAAGTATAATCCAAAATCTCAGGTTGATATCTGCAGTACTGGAATTTGCTTTTGATCAACCCTACTAATATTTCACCCAAAGCTGCCTCCTCAACTGATCTTTGTGTACAATGGATGATGGGACCCATAAGGAAGCAGAACACTGTATGTCCTAAAGCAATTCCCAAGTAAATTACCTGAACATTAAAAAAAGAACATATAGGAGGTTAAATGGTTTACAATATTTCATTATGATCCATAGCACTTCAAAGTCTCATAAAATGGAAATGCTATTAAAATCAAAATATCACCTCACTCCAAGAATGAAGTATTTTGCTAATGCAATCTCAAATAAACAAAGCATTGAAATACTCCAAAATACCAGTAATAGGATATTCATAAAATTTTATTTCATTAAATTGGTATTCAACAGACCTGGAAGTCAGAATAAGGCAGAAGTATTGTTCTTAAAATATACCCAAAACATTTATTTTGAAAGAATATGTTCTATTCCTAAGACATCCACAATTTTCTGTACTGCAGGTGTATACAAAACCTTTGGTTTGGTTTGCTTCACATGATACATTTGGTTTGCTTCACATGATGCATTTTCCAATCATATAAGTGCTCTTGGAAGTCAGTTCTCTAAATCTTCATTACCTACAGAAGCTTTATATTTAATCTATGCCTGTAATGCAAGGGGATCCACAAAGACTGGAAAAATGGAACAGACTATATATCATATAAATTAAAGCCCATATCAAGAATATCACAGCTTGCATTATTCTTTCACAGAGATTATGAAAGTTTTCTTTTGCTTGTGTTGCAGTTTTGTATTCATTCATATTTTATTTCAGAGAAACAGGCTAGTGTACAATCCATGGGTATTCTACAGACTGAAGAGCAAGTCTCTAGTATGCTAGTAATAAAATGTGATTTGGCAAAACATACTATGCTCCTAACTGTAAATACCCTATTAAGAGTTCCATCCCATAAGAGTTCAGGAAGCTTTTCTGTAAACTTGGTCTAACAAATTAGTTATCTAGGGCAAAATCAGATAATTTTATATCTTAACATGGAAAACTACAACCGAATAACATATGATTTAGTTTTGGAAATCTGATCATTTAAATGTTATCGTTCTGATTTTGATGTTCATTTTTTTCACAGTAAAAAAGAAAACTTTTCTAGTTAAAAGATGCCACAAATATGTAATGTTTCTCTTGCCTCATTTTACCATTTTCATAGTTTTTTCCCCCAGAAAGCATATTGACTGAAATATTGAGATATGCATACAATGAAAATACACCGATTTGTTCTTTCAAGGTCATTTTTGCAACAACTATATTAGTAGACTGAACCAAGAGAGTTGGCTGGGAAAATTAGATTGATGAAAGAGGGGAAGGAAATGATTTCCAATTACAAAAATAGTGTATGTAGCACTTTAAATATAGAAATGAAATGAAGAATGATACTGCAATATTTTCTCAGGATCTATAGTCAGATCCACTGTCCTCTCAGTAAAGAGCCCTTTACTCTGAAATAGAAGCAATGAAGTTTAATTAGACACAACCAATCATTAAGGGACAAGTTGTCTTTTATACTGTGTGTTTATCTGTGTAGTAGCTAAAATGTTAACTACTCAATATTTAAGCACAATTATTTGTAATACATTGTTTGTACAAAATAAAATCATGCTCCATATATCTTGTTACATAGCACTGATGTCAACAAGTATCATACCACGAATTAGAAAATTAACAACCAAAATGAGGTACTAATTTTTCAGTCAATATAGGGGTGAAGGGAATCTACAATATTTTCCTACGATTAAAAAATTAGGCAGAAAAAACTGTTTTAAAACTCTAAGGGCACTTCTTAAAACATTCATTATAACAACATGGGACATAACAATGAAGCAATGACATCTTGGAAGATGGGTGCATTGAATCAAGCTTAAGTCCTGGCAATTGTATACATGAATGCTGTTCAACTTAACTTGTCTTGAGCAAATAAACTGTAGCCATTCCAGGTCATTCCAAATTATTTTTTTGCTTCTATCCAACCAATTTATTTAATCCAGTCTATATTTCATCCAGGATTAGTTGATCAGGTATTCTTGCATGCCATTATTTGAAATTATCTAGTATTTTTCCTCTCACATTTATTCAACACCTAGTTTTCACTGCTGTATGTTACTAGTGAAATAATTACAGACTAATTCTTTAACTATTTAATCTTTATTGTCACTATCCTTATCTATATCCATGACTTTAGCCTTCACTGAAAGGTTCATAAAGGATAACATCATTTTGTTTTCTTATTACTTAGCGTTAACCCAGTAATTTTCACTTTTTTCTTTACCTTTCATAATGAGCTCTTCTAAGTAGTCTTTATTTCCAGTTAACAAAGTGGTGTCATCAGCATATTTCTTTCATGCTAAGAAAAATATCAGAATGGTTCATAAGAAAAACCTTGTGTGCTGGGTCTTTTCTGATCACTGCTGACACTTTGTGACAGGATACACCTCTGTTTTTTAAAGTATACAATTGATTTGCACCAGCCAATGCTCAGAAATTATACAGCTGTATATCTAAATGGCACCAAGTTGTCTTCGGTTTCTTACATATTACCTTCCCAGTTCCTTTTAAATATGCAGAGAATAATGTAATCCCCAACAGAGATAGAGGCTATATTCTATAGAGAAAGATGAAAAAACAACATAAGATTGATCAGTTCACTTCTGCCCATTAAATCAAAGAAACGCTAAGGTTTATTTAGTGTAATCTTTCCAAATCTGCTGCCTTTCAGATGTGTCAGGACTATAATTAAAAGAAATCTGGGGATTCTGGGAGTTGTAGTTCCAACATACCTGCTGGGCAAGGAGGTGAAGAAGTTGATTGTTGAATAACTTATATTTTAAAAAAAGCAAGATATCCTCTTTTTGCCATTTTCTATGGTACACTAAACAAATAAAGTGTCACGTTCATTGGTGTGAAAATCCATACTTCTCATCTGACTTACTAAAGAGTGCAGCTGCCCAGGAAATCCATGTTCTGTAACTAAATATTAGTCATATTTTAAATGGTAAATGATAAAATGGATATATTGCCTCAGCTAAAACTCTGAAATTAGACGTTGGTCTTACCTGATACGTCCTTTCTCGATCAGGGGGAAACAGCAGTCAGGCATGGGATGCAACCTCGTCTACTCAGCGCATGATCGAGTCTGCTAAATTTAAATAGCTCCGCCCTTGTAGCCCAGTGTTTCGGCGAGGACGAAGTGCAGACTGGCGTGTCTTCCTGAAACGAGAAATAGTTAGAAGAACCCCCCCCCCT
Organism: Stegonotus admiraltiensis; assembly: GCA_032468215.1. Classification (NCBI taxonomy): domain Eukaryota; kingdom Metazoa; phylum Chordata; class Lepidosauria; order Squamata; family Colubridae; genus Stegonotus; species Stegonotus admiraltiensis. The sequence goes on from JANHZT010002283.1 coordinate 58,636, forward strand.
GCCTGTACAGGACCTCCCAGCCCAGGGCCGGACCCAGGAGGGTGAGGCTGACTGCCATTTCCCCCTGATCGAGAAAGGACGTATCAGGTAAGACCAACGTCCATTCTCCGAATAGGGGTGAAATGGTAGTCAGGCATGGGACATACCAAAGTAGCATGTCCTCCAGGGAGGGAGAACTCCGGCCTGAAATCTGGTAGCTATGAGCTATGGACCGCCTGCATCGGCCGATGCCAAGGAATCCACTTTATAATGGCGAATAAAGGGAGTGATGGTGGTCCACGTGGCGGCCCTGCAGACCTCTTCCAGGGAAGCTTGTGTTGCCCACGCAGCAGAAGTAGCTGCACTTCTGGTCGAATGGGCTGTGACACGGCGAGGAGCCTGGAGATCGAGGCTGTGATATGCCGTGGTTATGGTGGCCCTGATCCACCGTCCCAACGGTGACCCGCACACCGATGGTATCCGGCTTATGGAGGGGCGCCGTCCTGGAGATATAAACCTTAAGCGCCCTGCGGACGTCAAGAGAGTGCCAGGACCGTTCCAGGGAATGGACGGGACGAGGGCAGAAGTCTGGGAGGACCAGCTCTTGTGCTCGATGAAAGGTAGAATTAATTTTCGGGAGGAAGGATGGGTCAAGACAGAGAATGACCCTGTCGGTGTGGAATATGCATAAATCACAGCAGATGGAAAGTGCAGCCAATTCCGATATACGACGAGCCGATGTAATTGCAATCAAGAAGGATACCTTAAGGGAGAGGAGACGAAGAGAGGTCTGACGGATGGGTTCGAACGGAGGTGACATCAAGGCGGTGAGTACCTTGTTGAGATTCCATGTTGGAAATCGGTGGACGACCGGTGGCTGCAAGTTAGAGGCTCCACGAAGAAAATTCCGTATGAGCGGATTCTTTGACAGGGTTATTCGAGCCACACGACAAGATAGAGGCGATAGCTGCAACCTGGTGATGCAGAGTGTTGGGCGCCAGACCAGTATTGAAGCCGTCCTGGAGAAAGCATAAGATGTGGATTATCGAGGCGGACGTAGGGACAACGTTGGATTTGCTGCACCAAGAAGAGAAGGAACACCAGGTGGCCCCATAGATACGTGATGTCGATGGTCATCGAGAAGCCTGGATGGTTGAGACGACCCGGCCCGGAAGTTGAGCTTCCATCAAGAGATGCTGCTCAACAGCCAAGTGGTCAGTTGAAGCCACCCGGGGTCCGGATGCTGTAGAGCTCCCTGAGTGAGAACTATCTGGGAGTCCGGTATGCGCCAATGGCGGGAGATGGATAGGGAGCGTAAGTCCGCGAACCACGGGCGTTTGGGCCAGTGAGGTGCAAGTAAGATGACCTCTGCCTGTTCGTCCAATATCTTCCTGATTACTTTGGGAAGCAATGGAAGGGGGGGGAAGGCATAGAGGAGCCCGGTTGGCCAAGGAGTGTGCAGGGCATTCGTAGCTTCCGCTTGCGGATCCGGATATCTGGAAAAGTACCGAGGAACCTGGTGGTTGACCGATGAGGCAAACAGGTCTAGAACAGGTAGTCCGAACCGATCTGTGATGTCCTGAAAGAGCGATGGAGGAATACTCCACTCTCCCTGGTCTACTAGGGTGCGGCTGAGAGCATCCGCCTGGATGTTTGCCTTCCCTGAGATGTGATCGGCTTTGATGGAGTTGATGTGTGTTTTGGCCCAAAGGCCCAATCGCAGAGTCTCCGCCATGAGGGATAGAGAATGAGTGCCACCCCACCTGTTGATGTGGGCCTTGGCAGTTGTATTGTCCGTGAGGACTAGAATGTCCTTGCCTGTGACTAGGGGTTCGAAGTGGAGGAGAGCTAGCCGAACCGCTCTCAACTCCAGCAGGTTGATGCTGAGGCGACGTTCTCTGCGAGACCACTGACCTTGCACCATGTGGTGTTGAAGATGCGCCCCCCAGCCCGACAGGCTGGCATTCGTGGTGAGTTGGAGTCGGAGGGGTTCTCTGAAACCGCTGCCCTTCGTGATGGCGGTCGATGTCCACCAGTCCAGCGATAAAAGGATGAATTGAGGCAGTCTCAGTCGAGCCAGCGAAGTGCTGCAGTGAGCCCGTTGATGTGGAAGAAGGAACCATTGAAGGTCCCTGCTATGTAAGCGAGACAAGGGGACAATACCAAAAGTTGACACCATCTTCCCTAAAAGGCGGGACAACTTTAAGGTCATCACTGACACCTCTGACCTGCATTGACTCGCCAGCGTCCTAAGGCTTTGTTGGTGGTCGGGGGACAGAGACACGGAGGAAGCCTCAGTGTCTATGATGGAGCCTAAATGAAGTATATGAGTGGATGGTGACAGCTGACTCTTAGACCGGTTAATAGAGAAACTGTGAGTCTGGAGTAGGCTTAGGACAGTGGATAAGTCCTTGTGAGCAGCGGGGAGAGAGGGAGAGAGGACGAGAATGTCATCCAAATAAAATTGGACACGGACAGGAATAGAACGAATATGTCCAATCAAGGCAGCCATAACTTTAGTAAACACCCTAGGTGCCGAGGAAAGACCAAAGGGTAAGGCCCTGTATTGGTAATGATGACCTAGGTACTGAAAATGGAGAAACCTACGGTGGGACAGTAAAATGGGGATATGGAGGTAGGCCTCCATCAAGTCAATGGAAGACAGGAAGTCCCCAGGTCTAATAGACTCCAGAATAGAAGAAAGGGTTTGCATCTTGAACCTGCGGTAAATTATGTACTGGTTCAAGGATTTGAGTTCTAGTATAGCCCTCCACCACCACCACCCTGATGATTTCCTCACAAGAAAAAGGCAGGAATAAAATCCTTGGCCATGTTCCCCTGGAGGGACAGGCTGGATAGCCCTGATGAGTAGAAGATGGTCTATGGCCGAAGAAACGAGAGCCCGTTTGTACACATCGTTGGAGACAGGGCAAGTGAGGTAAACTGTTGGAGGAGGGGAGAGGAACTCGAGAGAGAGGCCAAATTGAATAGTCCTAAGGACCCAGGAGTCAGAGGTAGAAGACTCCCATTGGTTGAGAAATAGGGATAGACGGCCGCCAATAGGAGAATCAGCCAGGGCTCTATCTGGTTCATCTAGGGAAGCGCCCCTTCCCTCCACGAAAGGGCCTTTTGGACTGGAAACAGGGACCCTGTCTGACCTGGGAGTCTTGATGAGGTCTGGTTGAGAAGGGTCGTGGAAATAGAGGCTGGAAGGATCCGGAATCGGAAGACCGAAAGGACTGGAAGCGAGGAAAAGGTGAGTAATGGGAATCACTTCATCTGGTAGTTGAAGGCAGGATTTTTTGCTGGTCCCTCGTTTCTACAAGAAGAGGCTCTAGAGGAGGGCTGAAAAGGTTGCCACCTGAATAAGGTGCAGAAGCCAGCTGCCATTTGCTTCGCATATCTGCTTGCCAATTTCTAAGCCATAACAAGCGGCGGGACGCCACAGTGGATCCAAGAGACTTTGCAGCAAATCTAGTTGCATTCAGGGTTGCATCTGCTGAGTATTCAAGTGCTGCCGAAATCTTATTCAAATTCTGGTGGGATCTGATGTCAGAAGGTGGGAGCCATTCTTGAAGTTGCTTGAGCCATAAAGGAGCTGCCCTGTTAAAAAATGAGGCAGATGTGGAAGCCCGTATGGACTAGGCTGCTGCAAGATGGCTCTTGATTAAAGTCTTTTTGGCACGTTTGTCCTCAGGATGCAGGGTGTCCTCCTGGGGCCCTGTAGGATGAGTTACGGCCAAAAGGGCCACTATGGGAGGGTCCATGGAGGGAGGCTGAAGGATGTCAGACAGGTTAGCTGCTGAATTGTAAAGCCACTTATCTAGGCCATTGGGACTGGGACCTGAGCCTGGAAGAGACCACTGTCACTGAACTACATCTGTAAAAAGCTTAGGAGCCTGGATAGTTTCCGGATCAACTGTAGGTTCAGCAAACATGACCGCAGCCAGGTCAGAGGGATCTGAAGCTGGCATGATAGAGGAAGGGACCTCTCCAGGTCGAGTGGTGGCAATAGCCTTACGGAGGAGAGACCTAAATACCTGGGGTTGGAAAAGCCCAATAAATGAAGGTTGGTCCGGGATCAGGCCTTCGTCATCAGAGAGGGCAGACTCTCTGATATCATCTACCTCTGATCCTGAGGCATGATCAGCAGAATTAGGAGAACCAGCTGGTTCGTGTTCAGACATGGAGTCCTCCAGATCTCTGGGTTGATGGATTGGAGGTTGAGGCATGGCTGGAATTGTTGGCTGAATAGGCTGCAGACATTCAGCAAGGCTCTGTCTAATAACCCTGGTTAACATCTCTTCTAATGAAGTAGGCAGAGGGGAAGCCTGATGGGGGGGGGGCTGGGTGTCTTCAGATTCCCTGGGGTCTGTGGGAAGGACTTCATGCTCAGGGCTTGGCAGCGTTTGAAACAGGCTATCACCTCCCCTGGGAGGAGTGGGGGCCCCAGTCTGAGAC
>JANHZT010002283.1:63175-79493 GCA_032468215.1 Stegonotus admiraltiensis
TCACAAGAAAAAGGCGGGAATAAAATCCCTGGCCATGTTCCCCTGGAGGGACAGGTTGGATAGCCCTGATGAGGAGCAGGTGGTCTATGGCCGAAGAAACGAGAGCCCGTTTGGATGCATCGTTGGAGACAGGGCAAGTGAGGTAAACCGTCGGAGGAGGGGAGAGGAACTCTAGAGAGAGGCCGAATTGAATGGTCCGAAGGACCCAGGAGTCAGAGGTAGAAGACTCCCATTGGTTGAGAAATAGGGATAGATGGCCGCCAATAGGAGAATCCGCCAGGGCTCTATCTGGTTCATCTGGGGAAATGCCCCCTCCCTCCACGAAAGGGCCTTTTGGACTGGAAACGGGGACCCTGTCTGACCTGGGAGTCTTGATGAGGTCTCATCAAGAAGGGTCATGGAAATCGAGGTTGGAAGGATCCGGAATCGGAAGACCGAAAGAACTGGAAGCGAGGAAAAGGTGAGAAACGGGAATCACTTCGTCTGGTAGTCGAAGGCAGGATCTTTCGCGGGTCCCTTGTTTCTATGAGAAGAGGCTCCAGAGGAGGGCCGAAGAGGTTGCCACCTGAATAAGGTGCAGAAGCCAGCTGCCATTTGCTTCGCATATCTGCTTGCCAATTTCTAAGCCATAACAAGCGGCGGGACGCCACAGTGGATCCAAGAGACTTTGCAGCAAATCTAGTTGCATTCAGGGTTGCATCTGCTGAGTATTCAAGTGCTGCCGAAATCTTATTCAAATCCTGGTGGGATCTGGTGTCAGAAGGCAGGAGCCGTTCTTGAAGTTGCTTGAGCCATAAAAGAGCTGCCCTGTTAAAGAACGAGGCGGATGTGGAAGCCCGTATGGACCAGGCTGCTGCAAGATAGCTCTTGATTAAAGTCTTTTCAGCACGTTTGTCCTCAGGATGCAGGGCGTCCTCCTGGGGCCCCGTAGGATGAGTCCCAGCCGAAAGGGCCACTATGGGAGGGTCCACGGAGGGAGGCTGAAGGATGTCAGACAGGTTAGCCGCCAAATTGTAAAGCCGCTTATCTAGGCCATTGGGGCTAGGATCCGAGCCTGGGAGAGACCACTGTCGCTGAACTACGTCTGTAAAAAAGTTTAGGAGCCGGGATAGTTTCCGGATCAACTGTAGGTTCAGCAAACATGACCGCAGCTGGGTCAGAGGGGTCTGAAGCTGGTGTGATAGAGGAAGGGACCTCTCCAAGTCGAGTGGTGGCAATAGCCTTACGGAGAAGAGACCTAAACACTTGGGGTTGGAAAAGCCCAATAAATGAAGGTTGGTCCGGGATCATCGTCAGAGAGGGCAGACTCTCTGGTATCATCTACCTCTGACCCTGAGGCATGATCAGCAGAAGTAGGGGAACCAGCTGGCTCGTGTTCAGACATGGAGTCCTCCAGATCCCTGGGCTGATGGAGTGGTTGAGGGGTGGCTGGAATTGTTGGCTGGATAGGCTGCAGACATTCAGCAAGGCTCTGTCTGATGACCCTGGCTAACATCTCTTCTAATGAAGTAGGCAGAGGGGGGTCTGATGAGAGGAGGGCTGGATGTCTTCAGATTCAGCCAGGGGGTCTATGGAAGGGACTCCATGCTCAGGGCTTGGGAGCGTTTGAAAAAGGCTATCCCCTCCCCTGGGAGGGGTGGGGGCCCCAGTCTGAGACAGGTCTGGGGACAATTCCCTTATAGGCTGGCAGGCTGAAGCTCCAGGAGAAGCCCCAGCATCAGATTGGGTTCTGGAATGAGGCTTGGAAGCCTCCACATTTGCCTGGGATTGAGCCTTAAGAAAGGCTTTCTCTATGGCCTTGTGTCGCCGTTGGTCCTCTTTGGAGTTAATAGAGGAAGAGGTGACAGGCTTCTTTGATTTGGATCTCTTCGCAGGGGGCAGGGCGTTGGAAGAGCCCTCCTGTGGATCACTAGGATGGCGACGCCTCTCTGAGGCATTAGTTTTCTTAGAGGCTTTGGACCGCATGTCGTCTGCCATTTTGGGCCTCTCAGATCATCTGTGCAAGCAAGTAAGAACGAATACACTCACCGCTACATGATCAGAGGAACCTTAGAAATCCAGGCGCTCCTTGAAACAGCGAAAATACAGAATGCAAGAAATCGCTAGCCGTCCAGCTATTATTGCGATATAAACCGCCCCTCAGCTGAGCAGATGAGCGAGGGCGGGAAAGGCTGCTTGGCTAAGGCTGTTAAAATGCAGCGGTAGCTATCCCAATATAGCGGGGAGCTGCAGGCAAAGCCGATGAAAGGGCTGCCTGAGGTATCTACCAGCTGGCAGATACGGAGTCGCTTCGAAGCTCGAAAAACTGTAAAGGAATTAAAGGTTGCCAAAGGCACTGAGAGCAGGGAAGACACGTCTAAGCAGCGTAGATCGAGTCAAAACACTGGGCTACAAGGGCGGAGCTATTTAAATTTAGCAGACTCGATCATGCGCTGAGTAGACGAGGTCGCATCCCATGCCTGACTGCCGTTTCGCCCCTATTCAGAGAATGTTCTGATTTCTGTTACAGAAATTAAGGCATCCATCTGTTTCCTGAGCACACTGAAATACACCTGAAAGCAATAATTTTCACAGTAGAAATTTGGAAGCTACTAAATAACATTATATGAAAAAGAATGGTACGTGACAGACACAGCAGAAAAAAACTCATCAGAATAGGTGAGTTTTCATTATATAAATAGAGGTAGCCCTCAACTTACGACCATAACTGACACCAAAATTTCTGTTGCTGAGACAGTTGTTAAGTGAGATTTGCCCCATTTTACGACCTTTCTTGCCACAGTTGTTAAGTGAATCACCGCAGCTGTTAAGTTAGTATCATGGTTGCTAAATGAATCTGGCTTCCCCATTGACTTTGCTTGTCAGGAGGTTGCAAAAGGCAATCACATGACTCCGGGAAACTGCAACCGTCATAAATATGAGTCAGTTGCCAAGTATCTGAACTTTGATCTTGTGACCAATGGGGATGCCGCAATGGTCATAAGTGTGAAAAACAGTCATAAGACACTTTTTCCAGTGCTGTTGTAACTTCAAACTATCACTGAAGGAACTGTTGTAAGTTGAAGACTACCTGTATAGTATAGGGAGGTGGAACTATTTGGAGCCAAAGGGGGAGAAGGACAATGCTGGGTGCACCAAGGGACACCAAAGGATGGGGAAGCTTGCTCTTATTTCCAATGTGATCTGCCCTTGAGGCACCTTAGCTCCACTTTAACAACTTATGCATTCGTTTAACAACTCCAGCAACAGATCAGGGATTGGATGGTCATTAAGAGAGGCAGTTCACTTAATGGCCATCCTGACTTCTGATGGTAATGGGCAGGCTCCATTACAGTCATAACTCAAGGACTATTTGTAATGCCTTCTTAAAGATAATGTGCCTTTTTCTGGGCTTGTATGATAGCCACACAGCAGTGGTGGGTTTCAAATTTTTTTACTACTAGTTCTGTGGGTGTGGCTTGGTGGGCGTGCCATGGCTTGGTGGGCATGGCAGGGGAAGGATGCTGTAAATTCTCCATTCCTATCCACTCCAGGGGAAGGTTACTGAAAAATCCCCATTTCCTCCCAATCAGCTGGGACTCGGGAGGCAGACAATAGATGGGGCGGGGCCAGTCAGAGGTGGCATTTACCGATTCTCTGAACTACTCAAAATTTCCACTATGGGTTCTCCAGAACTGGTCAGAACCTGCTGAAACCCATCTCTGCCAACAGTCCTGGAGGAACATGTGTTTGAATTAAGTAAGTGTTAAGGTGCCAATGAGAAGGTAGAGATACATAGTGGCACCTTGTCATCTTTTCCTAAGATATGATTACCTTGAAATAGCTGCATATTCCTAGTGTGATTCTTGAGTATTTGGAGAAACATAATTCTCTCTTCATCAATATAAAGCTTAGTTTAAGAGTCCATGCAGTGTCTAGGAACAGATTTCAATTTGGGAGGGCACTCTCAGTTTTTAGCAAAACACAATCCACTTCAAACTAAACCAATGTTGTTCTTGTGTTTGAAGAACATGATTTGTTAAAATTGAAGACAAAGACAAAACACAATATAGTTAGTTAGCCATTCTTATAGTTATAGTTAGCCATTCTTCTTTGTTAGTAGTAAAAAAGTGGACAGCCCAGAAAAAGAATCAGTAAAAGAAATGTTGCCTGCATAGCAGAAGAAAGAACTTAGATAATGCAAAGACATCAGACTTCGCATCGGTTATTGTGCAGATATTGACTATGGATGATCAGTTTTTCAAACCAGAGGACAATGCTAAATTCCAGATCTTCCATCTGGTTGCTTATGGCTACCAGATGCCTTTACATGCCCTCTTCAGCTAGCATCCTCCCAGCATTGCTGAAGCAAGGAGGAAGTACAGCAAGGGTGTATTCATTTCACTTCAGAGATTTGGTCCAACTAAGATGAAAGGTGTCTATTTTACCTCTTCCTCACTGCCTATCAATGGTGTGGGCAAGGTTGTGAGAACATCTGCCACTGTGAAACCTCTCATGCTCTTTACCAGCATAAGCAGAGGACCTGACAAGGCCAGAAAGTATCATTTTGTCAACACTGATCAGGTGCCCTTTGCAACCCTCAAGGTAATAATAGCCAAGTATGTATCGGCTTGAAAAAATGATGAGGAAAAGTCAAGATTTTAAATCCTGTCTCATACAACAAATCTAATTCCAGATTCTTCTGGGATGCTTGGTTCTTTAATGCAATAAGAGGATAAACTTGCCTAGTCATACCTGTAAGTCTTTTGCCTAGTATGGCAATTCATGGATAAGGGGTTATCGATTTCTTGGCCCACCCAATTCAAAATGCTGGTTGCCACCACCACCCCAAAAAGCTCCATATAGATAAAAGAAAAATTACTCTTGAAAATCAGCCATGAATGCCCAAAACAATATGGAGCCAATCAGATAGAAGCATAGTGGGCACTGCTTTACTGGAGGGCTTCAAATTTCAAGTCCTCTAGCCTTATTTATTTATTTATAAAATTTATAGGCTGCTCATCTTATCTCAAGGTAACTGTGGGTGGTTTATAATAAGTGTTTGGAATTTTTGCCTTGAATAAGAGTTTGGATTGGTAGCATACCTCCTCACCACTGCTCTGTACTATTAAATGACAGACACTTATTTTTGAGTCAGATATTTTAAACAAGCAGAGTGTTACATTTGAAGTGTTATATCATTAAGAATGAATAACGTTAACATCAGAGAAGTGAAAACTTGAAGATTAAAATACAACAGTGTAACATATAGTAGTTTACAAACAAGAATGTCTTTTACCTATTACATCTCAGGCAAACAAGAAGAGTAGGAAGTTCATGCAGTTACAATGGTATTCAAATTCCAGCAATTCAAGCTGGAAGAATAGCAGGAAGCAAAGAAATGAGGGCCACTTTCCTAATCAGGTCAGGGAAAAAACAAAATTTGGAGTTCAGAACGAAGGGAAAAACATTTTCTTCTCCCAATTCATATATTAATGCAATGCCAATGATCAACACGTATTTTTTCAAAAGCTGGCTATAATGAATGTAATAAAACCCACAATGCCTACTTACCTCTCTCCAGTTCTACCCATGTTTTACCCCTTTCCTGTGAATAATAGCTACAAAGGTTTGCCCCAAGAGTATGAGATTAAGTCCCTACTCTGGCTCTTCTCGTAAGGAAGCACTGCACAATATACATTTATACCACCCAGACAGAACAGGGCTGTTGTTATCGAACAAGAAAAACAACCTGATGCCTTTTCTTCTATTCCACATGCAGATGGACAGACTTTTGAACTTGATATTAATGCTGTGATGAAATCATATTCTGCCTCATCTCACTGACATTCACAGGCAGCAGCAGCCACCATAATCTGCTAGAAGAGTCAGCACAATCACATATAAAAATATAACTTTTCTTTCTGTAACACAAGAAAAATAAAAAAAATCCTCCTGCTATGTCTTCTGAATGAGAAGAAGAGAAGTGTTGGAAATGTAATCACTCTGAAGGTACCTTTTATCACCTTTGTAAACATGTAAGAAGGCTAAAAGTCTTCAAATCTGTACTTTTAAGTCAGAGAATTCTAAAAATAAATATAGAATTGAAACCGGAGGTTTTTCTTTTAGCTTTGATGGATAAGCAATTGGAGAAAAAAATGTGGGACTTTATTCTTGCATATAATATCTGCAGCGATATATGTACAGAGAAAAGACGTATAGATTCCCAAATGGAAGAGTGGACGTGAAGTTAATGGAATTGGCCAAGGTGGCAGAATTAACTACCTTGATTAAATAAAAGATTGTCTGGCTTTGTTTCTGCACAGAACCCACTTTTGGACTTCTTTCTAGAAACAGAAATGCCAAATCTTGGGATTTGTCAATTAGAATTCATTATGATTACAGAAATACTGTGTAATATTTTATGAATATTGAATGGATTTTAGATGAAAAGGTTAATATATTTTATACTTGCAACTGTATCAAAGAAAGTTGGAAGTTACCCTTTTTTCTATTTTTCTTCTTTCCTTATTTCTTTGCACCTTCCCTTCCCTATTTTTCCCTTTTAATTTTTGTTTCTTCCTTTTACTTTTTGTAGAAATTTAATAAAGTGTATTTTTAAAAAAGAATGAAAAGAACAGATGCAACTGCTTGTTTATCGCTCACATCCATTCAGCTAACATTGGTCATGACTATTTTTTAGAGTGGACTTGACAAGCTACCCTCAATTATCCTGCTTTTCGAACAAGCCTGTGGATTGTCTGTGGTATTGTCTCCTCACTGGAAAATGTCAAGGAAAAACCTTCTTTCCTTCCATCCCATTTCATTTGACTCTGAGATAGCATAATGCATCTGTTGCCATCTGCAGTATTATGACAGATTGCAGTACCTCAGTGGTGTCCTCTTCCATGGATTTCCTTACATCTCATCTGCTATGTGACTGAAATAATTACGCTCTTGAATTCTCTAAACCTGCACAGTAGACTGAGCAGGTCGGACACAAACATAAATCCAGCTCTTAGAATGGAGAGACACGTGCATTGCATATGCTTTTCATTCATGCCAACTTTCTGTCCCACCGGATTCTTCTAAATCTTATTCACCTTCAACTCTGTGGAACATGCCCAAACCTTTAATTGCTTTTAATTTACAACATTCCATAATGACTGTGATTAGTCCTAATTAAGCATGCACAGATCATACTGAATAGGAAGAAGAAAGTTCATCGTGCTGCTTTTATATTAATCTGTATTAAGTTATATTACATTTATTAGTTGCCTACATTACTAAATGATTCAATGAAGTGAAATAAAGCCTTCATGAGAACCCAAATATGACTGCCTTCCTCTACAATAATTAATGCTGATTTATAAACATTTAGGATTAGGGAACAAATACTTAAGACTAATCCTTCAGCCAGTCAGTTGCCATTCAATATCTACTAGCATAGTTTAACCAGCCTGATGTTAATAGCATTTGAAGGATAGAGCTGATTAACTGTGCGTAACACCAAGATATTGCCCTTTACTTCTGGCGCAAATTTATTGTAACCTGTTGGGATTAGAGTAGATTCAGCAGACTGCCTTATTTTTGGTTTCTGTCTAATGTACTTTCTAGCTTTTGCTCGGCACCCATTGTAACATGAAGCATTAGAGAGTTTGGATGGTTTTTGTTTTTTCAGTGACTCATTAAACTTAACTACCAGAATAATATAATGGTGTTTTCTTTTGTAATGCTAAAACAGAATAAGCACTACAATATATAAAGGTATTTATTTAATTAATGGTTCTGACAGTTTTGCAAAAAAAAATCTTTTCCACCCTAATATCTAAAAAGCAGCATACTTTATTTTCAAAGAGATAATCAAGAGCTGAGATACAATACAGCATTTAGTAATCTTCCACTCTGCTGTTTGTATTTGTGGTTGGGTGGAGGAATAAGAAACAAAAAAGAAATGATGTGCAGCTAGTGGTTTGGGGTGTGGTTAGTTAGTACCTTTCCCCAAAGACGTTCACATAGTTGTTGCAATCCTGCCTGAAGCTGATTGTTCTTTTATATAGTAGAGGGATATGTAACTAAAAGAAATATACAAACAAATAACTGATCATCTCGAGACAGGGTTCCCACTGGGTTGAACATACATGACTCACTCACTCAATGTGTGTGGCAAGGCTACTCTCATGGTCAAAGCACCTGCAGATTGCTTATGCCACTCCTTTTGACTAAGTAAGTGTGTAGAGCTGTAGAGCTGTAGAGGTGTTGTAAAATGGGGAAAGAAGGATGTAGAGAAGGACGTGAGGCAGGTTGCACCACTTTCATGCATAGTTTTAATAAATGAAATGAATTGGTTGAAGTTTTCTGGCTTCAGCCTAAAGCAGAAACATAAAGCATGTCTAGATTTGTTTCTCAATCTGCACGTTAAAATCAGTAAAAGCAAAGGGCTACATTAGCATGATTTTTCTTTCTCTCACATATCTGGTAATTGGCAGATACACGAACAAGATTAAAAAGCCCTAAACGTTAAGGAGAAACCAAAAGTTTGGACAAAATGATTTACTCTATCGCAGAGTCTACTTTATAGTGAATTAAATCCCAGGTTAATCCTATTTATGATCTTTTCGGAATTGTGAATTCAAGAATGAATTCCTATGAGCAGCACATATACCCTAATAGTATGATGGGCACTTTAAGATGCTACTACGTTTCTAAAAAAATACTATCTTGATTTATTGTGGATTCAACTGAAATACATTAAAATCTGTTTTGAGAAATGATAGAAAAATCAGTCACATTTTGTCAAAGGATGCTCCATAATATTGCTCTGATTATGTTGTTTCCCTCTCATTCATCCCTTGAGCTACATTTTCTATCTATCTGCCGGAGAAGTATAATGCCTAGCTTGAAAAAGTTTAAAATCTGAATGAAAAGTTGCTTTGTTCTAGTCATATACTTTATTTGTAGTGGAGTAAAAAACATGAATGCAGATTTAAGCCAAAGTGTAGAAAAATACCTTCTCACCCAGCCGCTAGAAAGAACTCACCTGAAGCCAACTGAGCAGCTATTCCCAATACTCGCAAAGGCAGTATTGCCTTTTTAGAATGTATCATAAAATGGAAAGAAGCTGAAAGAAATGATGAGTCTTAGAAACACTCATCTCGCTTCCTTGGACTTCTTTCCATTTCAGGTACATAACTTCCATTGGCTCGAGGACCACTCTTGTGATACCTGTACGCCAATATATAGAGCAGCACATTACAAAAATTGAGAAGAGCCAAGAGCAAAATGAAATAAAAGGCACCGTAGTAACTGAAAAGGGAAAGTTGGAGGACTGTACTCAACATTTGGACTGAATGTTGTACATCTGTGCTCTACCAAAAGCATCCCCTTATGACAAGCAAGTTCTGCAGGCAGGGTGTAACCATCTTTAACAAAACACTGTTTCAACCACCTCCTAGGATTAGGAACCCAACTGCATAAGGCTTTTTTCTCTGGAAAATTTGTGGCCACATTCAGTTGGATGTATTATATCTTCCCTATAGATTTTTTTCCCATCAACTCAAGGTTTGATGATGAAGCCAGTGTGCTTGAGCCCTGCCCTCTTCTTTCTACAAACACACGAAGAAGACTTTTATTCAATATAATGAAGGGATTACCTGCATCACTGGTTCTTGAAAAGTTTTATGCAAAATGCAAAACTAATTCTTGCTTAAAGTACCTTCTTACGAATTACTATACAGGAGTGTATCACCAAGGTAAAGAACAAAAACAGCTACAAGTTGTGCAACATTTTTATATTCATTCTGATATGAAATGCAGTTGTTAGAAATAATTATTGCAACTTTCAGATGAAGAAAAAATACCCTAAATTGTGGTCAGAAAAACTCTATAGTACCATTCCAGTCAGATTGCCAAGTGCCATCTATTGTTGAGCTGCAACCCCTTTGTCAGTGAAATCGACACTCAGGAGGGCTGTGTGTGGCCCTCCTGGGCTCCATTTTTGCTGGCAGAGGCTGCAGGAGGCCATCGCGGCTTGAAAACAGGCAAAGCCAATTGGATGGCCTCGGGCAGTCACTCTTTCCAGACCTAGGAAGCAGGCAATGGCAAACCACTTTTGCAAAACCTCCCAAAGAAAACTGCAGGGGTTTGTCCAGGTAGTTGCCAAGAGTCAAAACTAATACAATGCAAATGCAATGCAGACAAAATGCATTTGCTAGTCTTGGTCTACTTGCTGATTTCAATATATCTATTAAGCAAAATCAGCCATGTGTTCTCTTTCAGTGAGAATTGGTTTTGCTTCTTACTGAAATTACTTCATGCAATGTAACTATTACTTACTGAATGAATACTTGAGCATGGAAAGTCCCTGAAATTGAGGCTGAAATAAACTAGACACCACTGCATTTTTTTGCTGGGATCGGCAGAAAAATAACACCAATGTGATTTTTCATTAATATGCCTGAAGCATGAGAAATTCAACAACAATGCTTAGGCAGAGTTTAAAGAAACAGAAGCTATTGCAAAGTGAGTAACTAACAGAGAAGTACGTCCTCTTTGTAGACTCATTATGTTCACATGGTAGAATAGTAGGAAATTATGTATCTCTCCATGTTGCTTTTGACTTAAAGCTATATTTGAAATGCTGAATATTCATTTCTAACTGAGAAGAGAAAACTGGATGCGTAGTCCTGATCCTGGGAGAATTCAGAAAGCTATATTTCCAGTACTAATTATTGGGAGGTGGGGAACACTCTGCTCTGTTCTCAATTCTTCTTATTGCAAACAACTGCATATCAATCATCAGATGATTTCCAGTTAACTGCAAAGTTCACTATAATTATTGAGAAAATGGAACCATATCTGTAGTAGTCTGGACTGAAACTTCAACAAGAGCTTTTGGAGACATGAGGATGCGGACACAGCATCTTTGCCCTTTCACAGGCTTGGCCTTTCCAGAGACAACTACACAATCTCAAATAAAATATTTGCTGCTTAAAGGTAGAGCTAGGCAGTACATTCCCACTCTTTATGATGCAAACACCTTTTGCAGATTGAATTTGAAGTACTGATCAGCTGTAATCTAGACATAAGGAAAGTTCACAGAGATAGAGAGGGAAAATACGGAATGTATCTAACGCTGATTTAAAAAATACTGATTTACTGGTTTTTAGATTTAATGCATGGGGGGGTTCACTTATTTCACCACATGGTAATCAAGTTATGCTGCATAATAAGAATGTTTCCTGCTTGTTTTGTTGAATCAGACCTTTTGGCCTCAAATCGAGTCTCTTCAGCTGGGAGTAAAGAACTGGAATTAAAGTAAAGGCTTTACTGAGAAGGAAAATTAATTTATAGTTGGGGAAATATAGTAGTAAAGTAGTATTTTGGGATCTAAAAGCAGTTATTAGCGAGGTAGTACGCATTTTTAATAAGAATACGATAAAATTAACAGTGCATGTGTATTGCAAAACTTCTCATCTTCAAATTCTTAAACTGGTATTCTCCAATGTTGCAATGTTCGGACTATAAATGATTTGATTTGGGATACAGTGTAGTAAGAAAATAATTTTATCACTTAATTTCAATGATTAAGTTTAAATCATATTCATCTCAAATGTTGTGTACCACAATTTCCTGTACAACCCTGATCAGATTTTTTAAAAATGTTATAGGACCTCCTCTAAGCTGCTCATAATACTTGGGCCTGGGGGAATGAAGGGAGGTGATCCAGAGATGAAGATTCTGTCTTAAGCCATTATGGTTTATTTAAAAGAAGAACAAACAAAAGAAGAACATTAACTTAATATTTAAGTTAATGCTATAGAGTCAGTAAGTATCTAAGGAAGACAGAGGACCCTCTTTTGTGACTGATCCTATAAGACCAGGGATGTCAAACTCATGGCCGGGCCGTGGGGTGCTTAGATCTGGCCCGTGGGGCCACCCTAGAAACAGCAAAGGACCGGTCTGTGGTGCCTCTGCCAGTGAAAATGGAGCTCAGAGGCAGGAGGCCATCAGGGCTGAATACGGAACTTGGGAGCCCATTTTCATTGGCAGAGCACTCAGGCCAGCACAGATGCCCCTGACCCAAGTCGTCAAGCTGACCACACCCACCCTGGTCCCTGAGATCAAACACAACCCTGATGTGGCCCTCAATAAAATCGAGTTTGACACCCATGAATAAGGCAGAACATAAACCTATATTATATGGACAAGTATCTGACCATCTGATCATTTCCACAAGAATATTTATTACAGCATTTATTCAGAGCACTTTAGTTGGTTGTTTTGCATTTTATCTGATTCACATGGTTCTCTTTAATACTCTTTTGTTTTCATATTTTATTATTACAGCTTCATGAAAAGATAGAAAATAAATTTGGGGTTTTACATAGGCAGTAATATACATAATGTAATGTTAACTCCAGACAAAGAAAATGTTAACAGCCACTCTAGATAAGGAAACAGTGGATGTTTTTAATATTTCATGGAAGCTTTAACATACTAAACTAAAGCCAGGTAGTAAACATGAAGTGGCATATAGTATTTTGACAGCAGGCAAAAAAATTGCTGTGTAAGCATCTGCATTATCATCATGAGATCAATTTTGTTTGGTGGATATACAGAGGCAGAATTCAATTTAAATCTCCATCAGTATGATGTAGAGAAGCTTGCATTCTTCCAGCTAAAAGGTAGTGCATAGTGAATGTATGGCAGGGGGGGAAAAGTTTAAGTCTTCTAAGTCAAAAGTAACAAGTGGAAAAGAGGTGATTCTATGCAATAAACTGATTTTGCATTTTGACCAGCTAAGGCCTAAATATCACAAAAATTATAACCAGAAATGTCCTGAGAATAACCTGTAGTAGACATTATTGGAGTAATAAAGGCAGTGCATTTTGCATAAATATATGGTTTCAACAGATAAAAGTATTCCCATACTTAAAATACAATGCAAACTGGCAAGGCACAGAAACATCTGCCAGCTCACAGACCACTTCCTTGCTGCAGTAGCCTGAGGGACTAAGGTGTTTGTTGATAATTTTCTCAACTTTCCAGTATATTTTATACAAAACTAAGGGAAGCATGTATTCTAATTATACAAATGCAATGCATCATGTAAACTCTATTTCAAAATACCCTGGTGCCTCTATGGTTGATGCATTCTTCAAATCATATAAAACTATCCTGTGCTGTATTTGTTACTAATACATTTCCATGTATGATGCAAAGAACTAGTTGGCTTGGCACTTATATAACTTAATTACCAACAGGACCACCAGCTTCAAGGAGAACTGATCTTCCCAGTCCTTGGATCTTAAATCGGAGAACTGAAGGGCCCATCAAGTGAGATTTAGGAAGGGACCCAAGGAATGAAGCTTCTCAGTTGCTGCTACATTCTTATGGAAGAACCTACTTCTAAAGATCCAAATAGTCCCTTTGGCTATAGTAAATCTAAATAAATAAATAATTTATAGTTTTCCCTTAGTTCCAATGGCTGTGTGAGGATAGAAAAGGGAATCAGCTGGAGAAGCTGTATGAAAATGAAAGCAACAAGCATCGCTTGGTTAGTCTTGTAACTCTTATTAGGCTAAACTGAATAGCATACTCACATGGAAGATTTCCTATTTCCGCTGTTAACTGCTAGGAGCAGTTTCGTGTGTGGACTCTCTGAATGCACCCTCTTGATCCTAGCTCTCAATGGCCGTCCCTAATAGTCCCCTTGAAAAGGGTTTAATTTGCGAGTTACAATGTCAAATCTAAAGAAAAAACACTCTGTTTGTAGCATCATTATGAAAGTAAAATAAAATATGCCAAATACAATATGCCAACATGGCTAGAAAGATGAGTAAGCACTGAATGCGGTGTTTATAATGTCTTGAAAGAGTACCAATTATTTACATGAGGCTAATAAAAGTACTAAAAACACAGGAATGAAGTTCTAGCTCTCTTAGAAGGCTACATCTGAAATCCTATTATTTCTAACATTCAAATAATTTTACCCACATATCAGAGGTTAGATTTATCTCCCTCCATATCAAATAATGTAGCCTAAATACTAAATACTCCAGCCCTATTAAATCTAATCCCTGAACATTTTATCTGCAGATAGTTCATGTCAAAACATTACATTCTCCCATATAGTATTCTCCCACATGTGCACTGCTTATTTGATACAATTTTAAAAGCCAGTTATAGCCCTATTAGATTGTAAAGAACACCATAGTCATAAATTGCTTAGAAAACTGTCCTATCCCTTCAGGAATTCTTTATTTTTGAGATCAGTGCTGAAGGTCAAAATCAAATATATTTTTTTCCTCCAGTGAATCCAGTTTTCTTTGTTCCCATTACTTCCATAAAAAAAACTTTGTTTATGAAATGCTACTGCTATCCATTAAAAACTCTTTAGTTCTGATTTGGGAACATTACTGTATGAAAATTGAGAAATTCTATATTTTACACTGTTTAACCTAAAACAGAACATAGACAGAAATATGTGTATGTGTGCATGCGTCCACACATGAACTATGCAGAAGTTTTAACTCAAAGGAAAACAGATGTTTCAGAAAGGATGGGGTACAGACATAGCATCTGTCTGCAATTCTTTAAATCAAACATATCTTTCTTCAAGATTACAAGGTGGCTTTGGACAGTAGTTTTGCGAACTGGGGGAAAATGTGCAATTATTTTAAAGCATTGCAGACAAGTATTACTTTTACATCCATGCTCTCTGAAAGGCCCTTTGCCTTGAAATCCGAACTGCTGCACAGCCCTAATAAACACATGTGATGAAAACTCATAGCACTGTGCTTCTTTATATCCAATGCTAATTTAACAGAAAAGCAATGCCCCTAATACATTTGCAATCTTTAAAATACTGTACTTAACAAGGAAAAGATTAAAGGGGGATAAGTTAACTATCATCACGTTTCAGAATGATGATGGTCACTTAAAATAATGGAACTGATCCGTGCTGTCTTGCCCCATAGGAGAGACTAGTAGAAATTGCAGGTAACAAAGAATTATGTTAAAGTATACACTATGTATATCAGGAGGATATAGGAGAAGTTATCCCTCAGGAAACAGACAGATTGAAAGCTGCTGCGGCTGCTGTCTTTTATTAATCACATTTAAACCAAAGACATCCATTTATCACAAATCCAGGACTTTTAGATCCTATATAGAACTAGGAATAAAAATAGATTGCCCCCAAGCTTCCTTTTAACACCCTGATCCAAATTTCCTCTCGAAAGGACTTTTGACATATGGTCAAAGATGCTATTATTCTTTTTAAATAACTGTTCTCCAATTAGAGAAACCAGATGGCAAGGAAATCTTTCAAAGTTCACTTCCAGTTCTGTTGAAAATCTTGGTAATAGAACAGCAGCCAATGCACCTGCTACATTTCATGGATACTTGTAACACATTTGGATCTAGAGCTGTGATAACTTTTAAAGCCTTTCTTGAAAACTTTTATCATACATTTGACATTTCTTTAAAAAAATGAACTTTTTTTTTGTTTCTTACCATAGTAGTAACGGTTACTATAACTCCAAATGTTTCCACCTATGCCTCATGTATTCAGAAGTATACAAGTAGTTCTCACTTAACAACCATTTGTTCAGTGACTGTTTAAAGTTATGGAGGTGTTGAACTAATTGGATTTACACTGAGTCCCTGAAATTATGGCCACTGCAGCATCCCTATCTCCCTGTACAATTTTGCCCTCTTGGCTGCCCTGCACAACGGCACTCCTAATCCTGGGCCTTTAGCAGTCTCAGCTGTTCATGCCTGCCTCTGGGCCTCTATTACAGTCCCAATGTTGCCACTTCTAAGGAATGTTATCTCAAATCTATGGTGCAGTCAGCCATGCTAGCACCACAGCTCAGCCACCCCTGCTGCCCTAAATACCTGGACCTATTATTCCCGTGTAAAGACTGGGTAGAATTCAAGGGCTTTCTCAATATTGACAAGGCAAAAAGTATTAGATAACCTTTTTGTGAAATCATTCAATCTTCTTTATTCAAAGCATAATCAAGGGTATGTTCTAAGTTCTCAACAAGATTAATTGGGGTGAGGGCAAGTAATGATGTGAGCAGTATTCAGCTATTATGTATAATCAGAACTTCAGCTCTCTTCCACCCAGGGGTGAAATGCTCCCGGTTCGGACTGGATCACCCGATCCAATAGCAATGGAGGCAGGTGGTTCGGAGAACCGGTAGCAAAAATCCCTGCCCCCCCCATGCCCAGCTGAGCCACACATTCATCAAAAGCTTTTTTTTTTACTTTTAAAAGCATTTTTCTACAACCTCTTTGGCCAAAAAATGCTTTTAAAAGTAAAAAAAAA
>JANHZT010002283.1:83364-97739 GCA_032468215.1 Stegonotus admiraltiensis
AGCTTTGCTGGCTGAGGAACTCTGGGAATTGAAGTCCATAAGTCTTAAAGTTGCCAAGGTTGGAGACCCCTGATCTAGTTGCTATAAACCAAATAACATGGAAAACCCCCTAAGACATTGAGAGTAATAGATCCAGCCAAATGGATGTGGAGGGAGACTTTCTATTGTGATTCAAGACTTGTTCTCAGCATTTACATTGCATACCTACTCAGAAATAAGATTAACTAAATTTAGTAGAATTTACTCCTGGCTCAGTGTTTATAAATATGCAACTTTAAGAACACTTAATGTTGAGTTAAGGGAGCTATTTCAATGGTTACTGTGTAGTTACCTGCAATATTTATACACTCAAAGGTCATTATAGGAATCTGCAGCAGAAAACATCTATAAAGTAATGCAACTAGTTCTTATTAAGCAAAATGCTTCATGGAGCTATAGTAATTTCATCTCATTTCATGAGGCATAAACCAGTTTTAAGGTGAGGGATGATAGAATCTTGATGAAAGTAAGGAACACTTTCTAAATGAATGCTTTTCAAACTTAGCAACTTTAAGATATGGGAATTCATCTCCCAGAATTGCCAAGTTCGAAAAACTCTATTCTGAAAGAAGACATTATGTATGTATAACTGAATGCATACACACTGCTATGCGAAATATTTTATATTCTTCATTGTTCCTAATGGTAAACATCTTGCATTACCCTGTACAGTGGGAGCATGAAATATATACATGAAGAAAACAAATAATATTCTGTTGCTCTACTATGCTTAAAATAAAAGCTTTGTACATATTTAACTAGACCAAAGTTCCCCAACCTTTTCAAGTTGGCAGCCCAGAGTATGGGCTGAGGGAAGAAGGAGATGATTTTATGGAAAGGGCAGGCACATGTGTGTGTGCAAGCATCCGAAGTGTTCGCTGCGATGCTCACGTGAATGGGGCCACAAGCATTTACAATGAGGCTCGTGCAAGCATCGTTGCAAGCACCGACAATGAGGCTCATGTGAGTGGAGCTGTGATTGCCTGCAGAGGCACACAAACCCTCCGTCCACTCATGGAGCCCAGTGCCAATTAGGCCACAGCCCAGTAATGGGACACGGCCCACTGGTTGGAGACCCCTGATCTAGACCTAAATGCCACTGAACTCAGTAGGGATCAAGGAAGTACATAGATATGCTTATCTCCATATTTCTGAACACTTGTATAGCTTGACTATACTGATTACAGAAGGAGAAGAACTGGAGCTACGTTGTGATATATGATTTTTATTACGAACGTTTGCTAGTCAACCTTAAGAATTATTTTTAGTAGAAGATATTTAATTTCGTTATCTTGTTGTTGCTGTTCACAAGCCTATTTGTCAATTGTCATAAATTCAGGGAGCATTTCTAACAAGACTAGGAAAGTCCTGCATTGATCCAATGGTGTTGTGAATGTTCCATGATTTAGAAGAATCTCCTAAATATCCCCTCCAAATTAGCTGGAAACTTACGGCATAATTCAGGAGACAACTGAATCAATAATTGCATCCTGTAAGTCTCAGGTTCAGCATCTGATTCTTTAAATTCATCTGCTCTGCTGAAACAACTAAGTGCATAGAGTGGGCAAAAACAAATTTTGCAGACTCTCTTTTTTCATTGGTCTGTTGCTCTAGATCATAGAGACAGAGGAGGGGGGAAACTGCATAGTGCTCTCAGCCAGGCATCACTGGGCAATGCTTGCTTTGTTTCTACAAAGCTGTATTGACTACAGCTGATGAAGATTTGTTCTGGCTACAAGAAAAAAGAAATCCTGCTGATATTGCTGTTTTATTTCTCTTGATACATATGGCAATTTGAAACAACATCCCAGGTAAACTGGTTTACAGACAAATGTGGACATAATGCAGCTCCCTGCCTCCTCACTTTGTGACCCCCGCCAGCCAGCTCTCATTAATTCTGTTCAGCAGAATTATGACAGTTTGATGAGACTCATTTGCCTAAGACAAATACATTTTCTGAGAACCATTATTGTTTAATAATTGTTCATCATTGGAAAGAAAAGATGTATACATTATAGTAACCCCAAAACTTTTTTAGCCATCTATGTGTGCAGCCTATCATTCTGCTGCTGTAGATGTTTTATCTGCCATCACGCTGATTTTGACTTCTGATATGTATACCCATTCTCAGGTAGAAGGAAGGAGGGTATGTTACTGTAGCAGATGGAAAAACCATTTGCGTTTCAACAAAAATGTCCACAAAGGCAGCAAAATCACAACATAATAGTCCACAGACTCCATTGTCCAATCAGAATTCTTTCCAGACTAAGTGTGACTTTTTTTTTACCTCCTAGCATTCTAAATTGACTAAATAAGGGTCATCATTTATCAACCTCACAAGTCCAGATATCCAAATTGGTCTCTGAACTATACATTGTATGAATCAAGATCATATAAGAGCAGCAAAATCCAGGGAATAGCATAAACAATATACTAGAGCAAGGGTGTCAAACTCAAGATCCACAGGCCTCATCCGGTTCATGAGGTGCTTAGACCTGGTCCGCGGGGCCACCCTGGAAACACTAAAGGACCGGGCCATGGGGCCTCTGCCAGCAAAAACGGAGATTGAGCTCCATTTTTGCCAGCAGAGGATTGCAGGAGGCTGTCCCAGCCAAAAACGGAGATCAGGGGCCCATTTTTGCTGACACAGCACTTGGGCCACCACAGATGCTCCCAACACAAGTGACGTCAAGCTAGCCACTTCCACCTTGGCCACACCACCCCAGTCCCCCGAGGTCAAACACTGATGCTTCCCTCAATGAAATTGAGTTTGACACCCCTGTATTAGAGCACAATATACCTACAGTATAAATGCTTATAGAGCAAAAAAAAATTGAATAGATATTTCGAACAGATTCCATATTAGAAGCAACTCTATTTCCATCAACATCATTACTTTTATGTAGGATAGCTGCGTCTTGCTCAAAGTTTACTCAAAAGTTAAGTGATAAAGTTAAGCTATACAGAAGCTGCAATAATATATTCAAACACTACCAGGTATACAGATGTAATTTATAAAAATATGCTACAGAATTCTGGTTTTAATACAGAATTTGGTTTGCTGTCATCCAGAATTTTGAACTTTTCATTCCTCTGCCGTGCTGAGTATTAAAACTTATACAGTAAACATGTCTAAGTGCTTCAAGCTGAAAACAAGTCACAGAAGTTTAATTATGTAATTTTTGAGGCCAAATGTGCCTTGAAGCAGTCTATCAAATAAGTATTGCTGTAAAACTGAAGAAAAAAAAGACAGAACCCAATGTACAATAATTTCAAATATTATTCCAAATACCCGTATTTTTCGGAGTATAAGACGCACTTTTTTCCCCCCAAAAAGGAGGGGAAAATCTGGGTGTGTCTTATACTCCAAATGTAGCCCTGCTCAGCCTCTCAAATGGAGAGGCTTAAAAAAGCCTCTGAAAGGAAGCTTCAGAAAAAAAGCCTCCAAAACAGAGCTTGAGAAAAAAAGCCTCTGAGAAGTTTCAGAAGCTTTTTTTCTGAAGCTCTGTTTCGGAGGCTTTCAGAGGCAGAAAAAAACGTTTTTTCTGAAACAAAGTTTCAGAAGTTTCAGAGGCTGAAAAATAAGCAAGGCAAAGAGCTCACAACCAACAAACCTGTTGCTAAAATTTACCTCTGGGAACAGCTGATTGGGGGTATTCTGGGAGGCCGATCCACCTGCCAATCAATTTTTTTCTTATTTTTCTCCTCAAAAACTAAGGTGGGTCTTATACTCCGATGCGTCTTATACTCCGAAAAATACGGTAATTTTGATTTAGAGTAGATGGCATGCAGGTGACTAAAATGTTATCATCAAAAGACATACATTTTGGTTTTACAGTTGTCCCTATAGCAGCCTTCTTAGCCATCTGTGTATAGAGAACAGGATTTTTCTCAGAAGAAAACAGATATATTCAGGAGTACTACCTAAATTAGGCAATTTCATAATTTCTCATTTCATGAACACAGTTTCCTGATGTAGTAGTTCCACTGCAATCACATCTTGTGGGGCTATGCAGACATACATTCCTGTAAGAGCAGTGGGTTACTCTAATAATTCTCACTGTTTTTTTCTGCCTGGATCTATACGACAAGAGCTGTTCTTCCATTGAGAGGGAAGATAAGGGAGTCATTAGTTTCTCTTTCTTCTCCTAATTCTCATCTCCACCTTGTCAGCTTAAATATGAATTAGCAATATAAGATGACTGCAAAAAGGTAAACACATCAATGGTAGTTTTCAGATCACAGAAAGAATCAGTTCTACTGCATTCTGTGTAGTTCAAACCATTCTTCAATATTTCATCCCATTAAGAGAAAGTGAAACAGGTGCAAAGAAAGATAACAAGGATAATTTGGCTAATAGAAACTAAGAGCTATAAAGGTAAAGGTAAAGGTAAAGGTAAAGGTAAAGGCTCCCCTTGCACATATGTGCTAGTCGTTTCCGACTCTAGGGGGCGGTGCTCATCTCTGTTTCAAAGCAGAAGAGCCAGCTCTGTCTGAGGACCTCTCCATGGTCATGTGGCCGGCATGACTAAACGCCAAAGGCGGACAGAATGATGTTACCTTCCTACCAAAGGTGGTCCCTTTTTTTCTACTTGCATTTTTACATGCTTTTGAACTGCTAGGTTGGCAGAAGCTGGGACAAGTAACGGGAGCTCAGCCTGTTATGTGGCAGTAGGGATTCAAACCGCTGAACTGCCAACCTTTCGATCAACAAGCTCAGCCACTGAGCCACAGTGTCCCATTAAGAGCTATAGAGATTGAAAATATTGGGAAGGTTTAACTTGAGAATAGAAGAATGTGACAATATTCTTTAAATATCTTAAAGGTTGTCGCCCAGAAGGTCAAGACTTGCTTTCCATCATTCCAGAGTGCAGGACACAGAACATGGTTTTTACAGATTTAGATTTAATGTTATGGGGGGGAGCCTTCTACCCATAACAGCAGACCTAGGGAAGTCATGAGTTTTATTTGTTTATTAAATTTGTTTGCCATCCATCTCGCTGCAAGTCAACTCCTCTTTCATGGATGTGTTGAAGCAGAAACTGGAGAACTTGGATTCAGTTACCTAAATGCTCCCTCCTAAAGTCTTCTAAATCTTTTCTTCAGAAGTCCTTGGAATTAACTGCAATTGCCAACTGAATGAGGGCAAGTGTTCCCCAGCCTAAGATTTTGTGCCCAGAGAGAAAGATTAACAGGACTAACTACTTTGGAAAGTGATAATGTTCTCTGAGCAGGTAGTTTTCACTATAGCTGACTGTTTCAGAACCATGAAAACAAGTGTTTGAAGTTCTCTGTTTATTCTTTTCATTTCCATCCCATTTTTCTTTGGGTTTTTTTTGAAACTGTGAGATCTAGCATCACAAACCCTTCTGAGGACCTTTCAAATTCAAATTCTGAGGACCTTTCAAATTATCAACAAATAATCCAGTCCATACTTTGGATACTCATAAGTCTAAAACATTTTTATTTTTAAATTTATTTTATTACATATTTATTACAATTAAGGAAGTCAAAAATATTTCTGCCTTTGCATATTATATTTGATTAATTAGGCCAAAACAAACCCTCAGAACAGAAACAATTCAGTCACTGTTCTAAATAATTAAATATTACATTCCTCTATACATACATATATACATATAGGAATAGAGAGAACTTTTCTACTTCAAACATGAGAATCCTCTGCTCTGTTGTACCATAAGCATAGAAGTAACATGGCTCCAAGGTTTTACGGTCCTTGTGCAAGTCAACTATTATGGTATTGTTCTTGTTTGTTTTGCAAAATTTTGTAAGCCATATCCCAATCTTCAAAAGCTACATACACCCATGAGGCATCAGAGTGTACATATCTGAAATATAGAATAAACTCCTACTTGACAATCTACTTCAGGTATATAATATATAAGTAGAAAAATTTGTGAACAGTCACAAATGGTGATCACATGACCCAGCTCTGTGACATCATAATCTGAGCTGAGCACTCAAACATCCAGATTGTAATCATGAGATTGAGGATGTGCTGTGATGGCTGGAACCCTTAAGACTAGTCATACACCCCATTTTTCCAGCAATGACATCGTTTTGAATTGTCACTGAACAAATGGATGTAAGCCAAGGAATACTTGTAATTTATTTTTTAAAACTTTTTGAATCAAAATCTTGGGAGAAGAGTATATCTCTCCCCAGATTTTGAATCAAAAGGTTTTACATCCACACAAGATAAGGAGAATCTAAATCTAGTTACAACTTGGGACAATTTATCACCTCACAACAGATCCACATCTTTGGAAAGATGTGGATCTTGATATTGAGTCCAGAGACAGCTCGCAGCAAGGCCATGAAGAGACTTTGTTCTTCAGTATCTTGGGATTCCCAGATCCTATACAATGAGTCTCTACAAAACCCAGTATGGCCAGAAGAAGCTTCTTTGTTTCCATCCACTCTAAGACAGGAAAGAGTTGTTCAGAAAGCAGTTAATTCATGCTAAGCTTTAGAAAGCAGCAAGACCTTAGGAACTGCAGTCACTGTGCTAAATTTGAAAAGAGGTGAAAGCATTAAGACTTTCCATGTCTTTCAGGGTTGGTTTTTTTTTTGTCATACTTAGAGATTAAATATCATTTCCCCATCTTTCTACACACATTGTTATCCCCATCTTTCACAAATCAGCTTCAGAAGAATCTTGGTAAAATAAAAAAACGCATCCTACAACAGATGCTGCTACTAATATGTAAGTTACTAATCCATTAATGAGACAGATAAACAATGAGCTCTCTGCAAAACAGATATACTTATTTGAATGCATTTTAACATAGCCCTAGGCCTCCTTTATTGCCCTATGTATTATTTTTTATGGAATATATTGTTTACTTGTGCTATGCTAAGTTTCTTTAATAGAATCCAGTTTACTGCATTCATTTTTGACATGCTAAAAAGTATATAGAAATGTCCTGAATCAATCACTGATCAGCAATAACACCATAATTCAAGCACGCATTGTCAGTTAAGAGATGAATTACCCCATACTGCAGATGAGAGCAGAAACTGAAAGACGGTGGCTTGCCTAAAGCCATCTAGTGAATTCATGGTGGATTTGAACCAAAGGTCTCTTAATTCACAGTTCACATTCTTAGCTACTATCCCAGACATCTCTAACAAGAGGTAGACTAACAAAATGGAGACAGCATACGACTTGCACACAAAAAGAAAGCTTCTGTAGTGTAAATTGAGAGAGATGACATTTTAATGCTAATCAGCTATTTTCATTTTGATAATAGGGTTCAGACACACATGCCTTCATGAATTACCTCCCTTTGAAGATGGACAGATGTTTTTATACAAAACTCTTCAACAAGTTGTATGTCGTAACCTGATCTTTACATCTAAATTGCAATAAAGGGATT
Source organism: Stegonotus admiraltiensis (assembly GCA_032468215.1). Lineage (NCBI taxonomy): Eukaryota > Metazoa > Chordata > Lepidosauria > Squamata > Colubridae > Stegonotus > Stegonotus admiraltiensis. The sequence goes on from JANHZT010002283.1 coordinate 90,804, forward strand.
TTTTTCTTCCTCCCATTTACCTGAGGCTTTCCTTTGGATTATGGTAGAACTTCTCATTAATATCTTTGAAAAGAAAAATAATACTTGCTTGTCTGGTCAAGTAAATCTCCCACCCCAAATTCCTTAGTGCCCTCTTCACAGTTTCCAAGCTATTGTTGGGACTGTATACAAGGGTCTTATATATAGTGACGTATGTTCAGCAAAATGTGTCTTTTTAATCATATAGTTGCTTCTTTACTTTATTTATATGATGTTTGACTGGCTAACAGGCACAGATTTAAAGTTGTTTAAATCATAGATTTTTTTTTCTTCTTGTCCCTTTTTTTGTTTTAGAATTTCTTTAATGCTTACCTTGATAAGCCAAGAAATGTCCATTTCATTATATTGACCACTTTCCTTCATCTTTCCCAGTTATTTTGCTACTACTTTATTAACATTCCAAACACCTAAAAGATGAAGATCATGAGGTTTGATACAGAAGATTTCAAATAATGACCTGTCTCTTGCTATTTGAATATATTTTATCCATCACAGCAGATGATAGTACTATGCAGTTCTGTTTCATTTATTCAAAATAGAAGAATGCTAACTTTTAGCTCTGATGTAGCTGCTTTTCCAATTTGAGTGCAGAAAAACAAGGTGAGAATTCCATGAAAGTTGGGTTAAATAAGAGAACAAAAAAAAAAATCACCCTAGTAGTTGACTCTTATTTTTTTTCCCCCATCACAGAATGAAATAAGGAATAGCTAAGCTTGCTCAGGAGGCATTTTTCAGAAAGAGAAACAAAGCTGTTAATGTGACAACCAGATCTCTTATTATGCATTCAATCAATATGCAGCAGGATTAGGTTACTGGAGCCACACTTGGGACATTAAGTAGAACAGATGAAGCTTATACATCTAGAGCTATTTAAAGCATTTAAATTTTACAAATAAATGTGTGGAAAAATTGTTCTAATCATTTGTTCACTCAAACATCAGTGCCTTGGGTCACAAATTGTACTAGGTTATAGTGTAGATGCCTGGTTTGTGCTTAGACTGTGTATAAGTGTACCATTATGATTTAAATACCCGATTCTATCATTTAGCATGTTGTGTGAACCCAAGCAGTTGTGCCTTCTTTATCAAGTCATAACTAGAAGAAAGTCAAGTTTAATATATATCTGAAATAGGTCACCATTTTGTCCATTTTGCAATAACTGAACATGGACCAGAAAGTAAGTAGTAGGCTTTAAATGTGCAAGTGGCACAGCATCCTTAGAAGTTAATATTTGGAGTAGGTCACCTATATTTGTATGCCATTACTACCAATTTTAAAATTATGGAAATATCACAAGCTCTGGGACATACAGCAAATCATCCTCTTTCTAATCATCTTCACAGATTAAAGGAAGCTTTGCCCAAGCCAGAAGTTTGTTCTCACTATTTTGCTGATTCTTCTTTTGGAGCACTAGTGCCTGAACATGTCCAAAGTTGTTTATATCCTCAGGCACTGCTTGGATTGAAAACTTCAGAATATATCATTTAAACTGCTATGCAAAAAATACTGTCTGGGTAAATATTGCTATCATTTCACACTCAAAAACTGTCTGCAGTAATTAAATAGAAGTGTGCTATTCAATTCTCTTAAAAAGATTTTTCTATCAAGATTAAAATTAAATTGATGGCCTACTTCCCAGAAGCTTAATAACAAAACTTCGTATGAAGCAAAAAAATAATAATACAGTACAGCAGTGCCAGACATCTCAGGACATAAAAATACTTGTTAAGTTACAATAAAGTCTATCTAGAAACATTCAAAGACTAGAGTCTAACTTCCACTAACTTGATGAAATCTAGGGGGCCGTTTTACACCAGCAGTAAAAATGCTTTAAAGGCTTAATACTTGGCTAGCATCAGCAAACATTTAACTCATATTTTTGACATTTCAATCACAATGTTCAAGACGCTTTAAATGCACATTTGTGAAAGCTTCATGTGTAATCTATTACAGACCCACATGGTATACCTACGAATACTGTAAGTTTTGAAATATGTACACACTTAACTTCTCTAACCTATCTTACTTTTGCAAATAACACTGCAGTTCATGTTTGGCTGCTGACATCAATTACTGCTGTTCTCTGCACATTTTTCTACAAGACTTCACCAATTGGACCTTCCAGATGTATTGAATTTTGACTCTTATAAATCCCAGCTAGAATGAACAAAATCTTTGTCTAGAAATTATTCTATAGATACTCAGCATGAAAAATGATCGGCATGCATTTCACAATGCATTTTAGGTACAAAATGCACTAAAGAGTATAAACTATAGTTTTATAGTTTATACTCAGTGGTGGGATTCAGCCAGTTCGCACCACTTCGGGAGAACCAGTTGTTAACTTTCTGAGCAGTTTAGCGAACTGGCTGTTGGAAGAAATCATTAGGCAGAGAACCGGTTGTTAAATTACTTGAATCCCACTACTGTTTATACCTATTAACTCTGATACATACGTAAGAACGAAAGGCATAATTTCAGAAGAGTATTCAGACTGAGCACCTGAACAGAGAATAAACAGTGCTACTTTCACAGATACAACACTCTGCTGAATAAAAAGCTTGTTGCTTGAAATCAACATTGTTCTAAAATAATACATTTTCACCTAATGAAAATTGTACTGCAAAGAGCAGAATTCCACACTTGTGAAAAATTTAGTAACTGACTTCCTAAAAAAATATCCATCAACACTATTATAAAAAAACAAAAAACAAAGCCTAACTAGAACAAACTAGTTTTAGGGACAGAAAATATTTTTCAAGGTATCAGTTTAAAACATTTACAAAACTTTACCTGAACGCACACAAAACTTTGCTGCCAAACATTTGTATGGAAAAGTTATTTTTCCTGAATGCACTGGCTTCTGAAGCAGGCGGGAACGTTTTTGCCACTCAGCAAGCAGAATTCATTAACCAGCAAATTAAACTCAATAATTGACTCACAATAATTGTGGAAAGAGGGTATATTACAAATAACTTTTTTGTTCCAAACAACTCAAATAGTTTAGTTACCAGTGATTAAAATGGATACTCACCTCAATTTATGACCATGTTTTGGGGGGGGGTGTTGGGGGCTTTTTTCTGAGTTTATGAAATTCGGGGGGGGGAACCCAGTTTGAACTGTGGGAGCTGTTCTTTTCTTTTTATTGCCTTCTATTCAATGAGTTAGGAAGAGCAACAAAAAAAAAACCTTCCCAGTACTGATTCAACAATGCAGTCATCAAGCATGCTCAAAAGCTTAGTGTCAAAATCTCACTCTCCAGTTATCCTTCTCTCACCCTGCCTTATTACCCAGTAAATTTGGAAAAGAAAGAAAAGAAAAGAAATCTGCCAGCTATAGAATTGGTGCTTTGGTTCAAATTAAGTCCTGGTTTTTATCAGTCCCGGTTTCAACTTTGCTAAAGTTCGTCTACGTAAGATATTTTCCTATACTAAATTGAACTTACTCATCTTAACTAAATAATTGAATATCCAGACTAGGATGGGCAACTTGTAGTTCTCTTCATGAACTACAACTTACAGCCGCTCCAATCAGTAGAACAAATGGGAAAAGCATTCTGCAAGTTGTAGTTCAGCAGCCTCGGAAAGGTCGAAGTTCGTCAACTCTGTACATTCTTGTAACAAACATAGTGAAATAAAGTGCCCTTAAATTTTACAGAATGATAGCCCTTTTTTAAAAAAAGGAATACTTTGGAATGGAATATTTTATTTGGCCAAGCGTAGTTAGACACACAAGGAATTTGTTTCCAGTACAGAAGTCTTTACAGTAGCTTGGGTAAACCTCTGCTCCTTTAGTCTGATAAAAATTCTATATCACCTAAGTTCCTGCAGAAAGACTTTTAATTGTGAAAAATAGTGACAAATATATGGGGAAAAAGGTGTTTTCTGCCACCATTTCTCTACGTTTCACCAAAGGTACAGATAGTCCTCGAGTTACAACAGTTCATTTAGTGACCGTTCAAAGTAACAATGGCATTGAAAAAAATAACTTATGACCGTTTTTCATACTTACAACCATTGCAGCTTCCCCATGATCATGTGATCAAAATTCCAATGCTTGGCAAATGACTCATATTTATGATGATTGCAGTGGCCCAAGGTCAAGTGGTCACCTTTTGTGACCTTGACAAACAAAGTCAATGGGGGAGCCAGATTCACTTAACAACTGAATTACTAACTTATCAACTGCACTGATTCACTTAACAACGGTGTCAAGAAAAGTTGTAAAATGGGGCAAAACTCACTTAATAAATGTTTCAGTTAGCAACAGAACTGTTGGGCTCAATTGTGGTTATAAGTCAAGAACTACCTGCAATTGTTTTTAGACAGAATGGGACAATATACACAGCCAACTCACTGCAAGGCAACTCACTTAGTTCCCTCTTATTTCACTTAATTTGTTTTATTTTTGTTGACCGCATTTTCATCAAAATTATTTTATCTCTTGTGTCAAAGGAAACCATTTCTATCACTACCAGCTTTGGAATGCTTTGATGAACAATAAAAGGAACTAATTCTGCATTGAATTGTTCTGTGGCAAGTTGGCCATGGCGAGATGGCCACAGTGAGTTCTCCTAGACCCATTTTTAGACAAGTGGTAATTGGAAGGGAAGTGCAATGGGATTGGAAAAAAATATGTTATGAGCAGTTCCCAATTCCTGCTTAGGTTTAATTCCAAATACAGTATGGCTTTCCAAACATTGAATCTGTTTCTAGGACCTACAGTGTATTCTAAATTCTCTTTCTAATTCTGTTATAATTTCTATTCACCACAAGCAAATACTCCTGTTCGTTTTTAGAGTCAAGATCATCAATAATATAGAGGTTTTTCCTTCACATTTATATGCATTGTAGGGGAATCAATAAAGATGCATATTTCAAAGAGTTTACCACTTTTTTCTGCATGGAAGAGAATATCTAAAAGTCCAGAGAGAAGACTATAGTTCACCAAACCAAATTGGAACTTCTTGTTGGGAAGGATTTCACTCCTAATGACGATTTTTTTAAAAAATCAGCCCCTTCTACACTGCCTTCTGTCTTCTATCACTTCTTCTGGTAGGGAAGATTTGAGAAACAGGGACAGCCAAGAATGACATAAAGATATTTATGAACCTTCCTAAAATTCAAAAAGTTTTTATTTCCTTACGAAACATTCATAAGTACAGTGGAACTTTTTTTTAAAAAATCCTTTACTTTGACAAAGGTTCGATCAAAGCATCGTTTTCAAGGGGCTCAATGAAAATGTGTAACTTGCTGCTTTAGTAGTAAAACTGCTTTGCTTAAATAGAGGGTCTTCTAAGCATGGACTGATGCTGTTTTATAGCAAAGTAACTGACTGATGCATGTTCTGCCTCACCTATAAATTAAAACAGCCTAATTTTAATTAAACCATCTCACATATATGTATAATATGTAATAGAATGTTTTTTTCTAAACCTAAAGATTCTTTTCCGAACCTTCATATCAGTGTTATCTATAATTGTTCCATGCACTTTCAGCACGTAGTCATTCTGGACATATGACCACGGAAGTGTCTTTGGACAATGCTGGCTCTTTGGCTGTGAATCAGAGATCAGCACCGCTCTTTAGAGTTGGACAGAACTGACAGCAGAAACCTTTATCTTTTTTTATAGATAACACAACTTGTCAAGAAATAAAAAAGAGATGGAAATGAATGATAAAGCTGCATAAATGTACTACAGTAAATGAGAAAGAATAAAAGTGGTATCCCACTCAGTAATGGTAAACAGACCATCAATTCTAAGTCAGTAACTCAAAATTACTACAAAACTGCCAGTGATGGTATGAGAACAATTGTTATCAATTTAGCACAACACAGATAGTACGTCAGTTATGTTTCAGTTATATTTAGGTACTCCAGACCTAAATACCATCATAAAAGTTATCAGTAGCTGAGTAAATTATTCAATTTATGACTGTGCCATGAGGCTACTTATCTGCCCCGCAAATAGAACTGCTATTTTATAAGGACTCAATTCAACACCCCTGGTAGCTGACCTAGAATATGGTGACAATAGAAATACATTAAATGTACTAATTACAGAAACTTTATTTCTGTGGTGAAAATGAAGTGCATTACACCTTAGCAGCATTCACCCCCAGCATTTATTTTCAAGAGAAAACACCTAGAATAACTTAAATAGATGGATAACGTAAAAACTGTTCATGTGTCTGGTTTTTTAAAAAGCATTTTCATTTATTTTAAGTACAGTGACCAGATTATCTTTGGAAGAATAAAGGACAAACCTGAAAAAGTGAAACTCTAAAAGAAGTTTACAAGGAAAAAAATGTTTAATTGTTTATGTGTATAACTTTGCTTCACAAGCAAAAATTCAAGAGCAAAGAGGAAAGTTCACAAAAATGCATATTGTAATAAAAATATCTAAAATCAAACGGTATATGTAAATTTATTTCAACAAGACATTTCAATTTCCTTACTTTTTCACAAGAATGTAAACGACTGTGCATTAAGCACTACAATTTGTACAGTAAAAATTAAGGATAAAAGTAAAAGCTTTTTTTAAAGAATAGCTTTTTGAAGAAAAAGAGTATCTTTATAATGAAGGATGTATGATCACGGTAATTGTAAACCAAGTTTCCCTCCCAACAGATTCCAACTCTGGTCACCTTTGGGAGCGTGTTAAAACTTGGCTTTTTCTCAGGCATCGTTTTGTTATCGTGCATTGTTGCCATCTTATATTTTCTATCACACACACACATACACCGTACAAGTAAGTCTTTACCTTACTGTATCTATTAGATTGGAATATGGAAGTTGGAATAGGCCTTGGTGGTGCAGCGGACTAAAGTGCTGTTAAGTAGCACTTAGCTGCTAGCTGCCTGCAATTACTGCAAGTTCAAATCTCACCAGGCTCAA
>JANHZT010002283.1:99798-115436 GCA_032468215.1 Stegonotus admiraltiensis
ATGAGTGACCATGCGTAAGGAATCCCAATCCAGAAAGGGATGCAACTGGCGGATCAGGCGAACCTGATAAAAAGCCCCCCTGGCCACAGCCATCATATGCTCTTCCAAAGACAGCCATGTATCCAGGAGGATGCCCAAGTTGCGAACCCTCTCCATGGGGGCCAATGACTTGCCCCCAATAGTCAACGATGGCACCAACTGACTATATCGGGATTCCAGAAGCCATAGCCACTCAGTCTTGGAAGGATTAAGTTGGAGCCTGTTGCTCCCCATCCAGAGGATTATCTGTTGATTTCTTTTTTTTTTTCTTTGGCAAGAGTGATGCACCAACTAGAATAACCTGCTTCCAGACATAAATTGTTCCTTGGAGTTACCAGAGATACTGGGAGAATTTCCTTATTGATAATGGTGGTGATCTATCTAAGATCTGGTCACACATTGTAACACAAACTTGACCAACCCTATTGAGATAATACTCCCAAGTGACGTCCTCCATTTGGTGGTGTCAAAATGGAACTAAAGCAATGAAATAGTTCGGAGTACAAATTAAGGATGACTACAGTAATGCTGAATCTGATGTAATATGAGTGAAAGCTTATCATTAAGCCTACTTTTTAATAGGGAAAGCAGCGAAGGAGCACATCTACTTCCATTGCATTAACATGGTCTCATGCAGCAGAACACTTTAGGAAGTGGATATTACATTCTGAGCCTGAATAAAGCTTTAGACCAGTGAAATATCTTCTATTCTATTAAGTTTCTGTTGAAGATTGAAAAACCTGCTTTTGAGTCAATAAGTCTATAATGGTTTACATGCTCATGAATGCAGTGATATAGATTATTACAGCGTTTCTCAGTCTTTTTCCACCCATGGCCCCCTTGTTATTCTGACCTTGCTATTCTTCTATGGTTCCCCAAGTTCAGGTTCCATTTCTAGATATAGACTTGGAATAAGAAAAGTGTTCTCTAGAATCAACAAGTCAATATTTGCACTATAATACACTCTAGTTGTCTCTGTCCTTGCAGCATGTCCCATTGAGTCTGTACATGTTTTCACCTGTGGCTCCATTAAAACATCCTAGAGAAGCGGCTCCCAACCTTTTGGGTACCAGGGATTGGTTCCGTGGAAAAAGGGTTTTCCATGAACTGTGGGGGTATGGTTTTGTGTACTGCTGGCACCCTGTGGATGGGGCTTTGTTGTTTATGCAGCCTGGTTGCTGGCATGCTGCGGACCGGGGATTGGGGACCCCTGCCCTAGAGGGCCCCCAATGAGAACCATTGGCTTATTAAACAAGTCTATTATAGTCCAAGCTTCTTCTCTTAGTTGTCTTGAACTTGGTTGAAGCTTCTCTGATACTCAAAAAGCCTGGCTGGTGAGGAATCATGCACTAAGAAGCCACTACAAACAACTGACTTCGTATGATTGTATACCCTTTTTATATCCAATTCAGTTAAATCCTTCTCCTTCCATTTCTATGCTTCACAAACCCTCTGCATTCTGTTTCTCAGCTTCAGCCCCTGCAAATACTTGAATTCCCAGCGTTCTCTCCCCATTTCACACCAATTTAAAGTATACAGTACAACTATTTCCATCAGAATTTTTTTCGTGATTGTGCCAATTTCTTAACTGACAAGTATTCAGAATTAATACATTGGAGACTAATTTACATATATGATTCAATACAGAGAAAAGTGCATTTTTCTATTAAAAAAATAATGGCAAAAAGTGCACATAGTAGAAAAAACACATATAATAATTGTATATACTAGAAGCGTGCATATCTATGAATATTTATGGGAACTTTTTCTGCTCAGTTCATAAATAGCAGACGAGCCAAGTTTATTTATGGAAAGAAAAATCATCAAAATCAAAACTGACAGTCTCACCTAGAGAGAATAAGATGAGGCTAATTAAGAGGTAACAATACACTTGCAAAGTCTCTAAAGACCTGATACAAAGAAAAAGATATCTCTCCAGGAATAATATTTTTTAAAAGTCCTTTCCAAAATAAAGTTTAATACAAGAAATCTAATCCCAAATTGCTAATGCCTATTTCAGAAGCTATTCCTTCCTACATATTAAGCAGAACTTGACTAAACACATCACAGATCTTGTTTGGATCAGGACACACAGGCGTAAATTTAAATGTTGCGTTTCTGCATTAAACTTGGTCTTATTTCTTAACCTCACCCAAACACAAATCCATTAAATATCTAGTACAATTCTGGATCAGTCAATTATATTAAAATAAACATTTAAATATACTGACTCAGTTGTACAGTATGCTCTATTTCACAGTTCTGTAAAACAGCATCACTTTTTGCAAACAAAAACATCTGAATCCCCAGCGTTTGTGACAATACAATACAATACAATACAATACAATACAATACAATACAATACAATACAATACAATACAATACAATACAATACAGTAAATGACTGGTTATACATATAACAACTATTGAATTGTTCCAGTAAATCTGTTTCAAAAATGTCAGCTCCTCTGAAAAGGGGATCAACTTATTTTCCAAAGCACCAGCAAGCAAGACAAGAAACAATGGATGGAAATTAATCCAGGGAGAAAAGCAACCTGGAACTAAGGAGAAACTTCCTAACAGTGTGAACCATTAATCAGTAGAACAGCTTGCCTTCAGAAGTTGTGGGTGCTTCGTCACTGGAAGTTTTTAAGAAGCTGCTGAAGACTTCCAAGGTCCCTTCCAGCTTTATTCTGATTGCTTGCTTGCTTATAGTTAGTATGGTAAACTTTTACATGTTCTTTCTTGTTTCTTATCAAAACACAAATAAATCTGTTCAGTAAGCCTTGCACAGGCTCTATCAATGAGACTGATGAATTATGTTGCTGCATTTAAACTATATTATGCCATTCGGTAGCTTTACTTTTAAAACTTTTGCCTTCTGTTACTGAAAGCTGCAGCCTACTGACCCAGCCTACAACTCAGTCACTCGTCATGCACAGACAAGCCTTTTGGTGTTCTTAAGGTGTGTTCGCTTTGTACTGACTGAACTTCCAAAGAGCCTGAGGATCACAAAAGAACTTATCTAAGACATTCCAGTAGGTTTAGATTATAACAGTAAGAATCATGATTACACAAATCCTATTTTATGAAGGAATACCATATTAAGGTATATTTTCTTTTAAAATATTATCAACCCATCAGACCAAACATTTACTCATTATTTACTAGAGAAGAAGGAACTCCAAATTTAATCTACAAGTGAGAATAATATGACACATTCTTCTGGAAAAGAAAGGAATGACTGAGAAAAAGGAAATGTATTTAATATACTTGATATTTAGTTTAGGAAATGTAGTTTATAAATAAGAATTATATGACACATTCTTCTGGAAAAATAAGGAATGGCTCAGCAAAAGGAAATTTAGTCAAAATATTGCTTTACTTTTTAAAAAAAAAAACCAGACTGAAATGTTATTACAATAAAACGTTTTGTTTTCAAAGTATTGCAATTCTGCTGTCAGTTTACACAAAGCATATTCTTCAATAAAGTCTAGTCATTTCTCACTAATATAATACCTGAGATTTCAGAACCAATAAACATCATTATTATTTATTTCACTGTGCATTTCAGGATTGTGCTTGTTTTATTATTATATATTAATTGTATTGACTTACTCAAAATGTTTTTTCTCATTTTAATATACAGCTGCTCTTCACTTTATGACCATAATTGAGCCTACAATTAAAGTCATAAGTTATGACAGTTGTTTAGCAGATCACATCACTGTATGCGGATTTTACAACCATTTTACGGCAGTCATTAAACCAACACAGCACTTGTAATATAAACACTGCAGTTGTAAAGTGAACACCACAGCTGTTTAGTGAATGCCACAGTCATTAAGCAAGACCATTGTTTGCTATGAGGTTTTTTTGCCTGAAACTGGAAATGACAGTTGCCAGCCAAAATGTTATAAATCACAGTCACATGACAGTAGGATGCTGCAAACAGCCGTAAATGAGGCCAAACTGCCAAGTACCCCAAATATGGTTATGTGACCATAGGCTGGTGGCAGTGTTGGTGGTGGAGACAATTGCCAGAACTTCAAATCTGGGTTGTAAGTAGATTTTTTGGGGTCCACTGTAACATAGACAGTCACTAAGTGGCCAATCATGAGTCAAGGACTACCTCTATTGCAATTGGATCTGGAAGACAGGCAGCATACAATTTTTACAAATACTCAAAAGGAATAAAAAAGTTACCACAGGGTTTATGTGTCCACAACCCATCGGCCAGTGTGCTTCTCTAGGTAGCCAAAAGAGCACCAACTATATATCAGAGAGCAATGAAGCCCACGAAGTACAAAAATTATTTTTAGAAACAAATCAGAACAAGCCAATAGGGGCTTAGCATATTCAGGAAATCTAGAAAGCGGATGATGCATTTGGACAATAAACAATAAACCAAGCAAGGAAGGAATAAATAGAGAAATATGGGAACAATGATACTGACTGACTGACTGCTGCAATATGCTTTGTACCTCATAGCAACATCCATCACTGACACAGCACTATGAAAAGTTTACCTTTGAGCATAGATCAGAAAAATTTGGTCCTTATAATCAAAAAAGAAACAAAACAACATTATGAAATGGCTCAGTAACTGGGCTTGCTTTTGAGAGTTTAAAAAGAGATAAAATGTAAATGCCTCCATTTTTTTTCAATAACCAGACTACTTATTAATTTTTATTTGTAGACTATATTTGCTAAATTTAAATATCCAGTATATTAGTTAAATGGCAAGAGCAGGCACTGAAAATAAACTATAGCTCAACCTGTTTATTATGCATTAGAGGGCATCAACGTATTATGCAATGAGTCTGACACTTACCGCACCACTTAATACTTAAGAATTATTAAGAAAATGAATGACAATGTGCTCAGGTTGAGAGGGATTAAAAAGAAAGTCATAACTCTTCCATATAAATTGGCATATAAAACACTGAGACAAGATTACTACAACATCATGTATTCATATGATAAAACGTCTAATACAAATCATGCAGGCAAACACATGATCCTTTATACACAGAACAGTTTTAATCAGATGTTAAAGAATTTTATTTTGGTTGAAGTTATTATTTGAAAGGAAACAATAGTATTATTATTAAACTAATTTAATGCTCACTTCCCTTCAACAACTCTGGGAGAAATGTGATCCTTACACTTTTCATTACCAAGGAACAAAATAAGTAGCAGGACAAATCCTCCATTTCCCATTTCTGCAAATAGTAAGAAGTATCATGATCTCTTCCATCTAGGAACTAATTGAAACCAGAGAGGGGTGAGAGTTTTCTCCAAGCGTACTTTTCAGATTGATTAAATAACATTAAAGGCCATAGTTAAACATGCTGTATGTGAGGCGGGATATGCAATTGCTCAAGAAAGACCACTGTCTGACCTCCTATCACACACATTTATTTTAAGGTAAGCACTTCCTAGATTACTGCAAACAGGAAAAACATATATGTGTGTGAATCATCTGTACTATCTTATGACAGCATATATTTGGGTTTAGCTTTGCTTGGGTGAGTTTGTTTTAGCCAGCACATTTGGAGTAATCTTTTCTGTAGCAGAGTCATTGCTTTACACCAATAATTTAAAAGATGTTAAGTGAATTTCATACGTTTCCTTGAGAGAACTGCAGTTTCAGCTATTTAAAATAAAATAAAAAGAAAAGGCTGAAGGCATAAATTTAGATATAGTTTTGGTCTCAAAATCTGAATTAAAAATAATCATGATCAGATGTTCTTTTGTTTTTCTTAGAACTCTGAATTACCATTCTTAAGAACTGGGAAAACTTACTTCTAGATAAGGGAAGGAATTTATTTAGTTTGCATTCTAATTTGACCAATCCTTCCATTTTTATATATAATTCAGAATAAAATTATATGGCAAACACGTTGCATTTTTACACTTTTTTAACGTAGTTTGAAATTCAAATAATGTACACAAAAAATGCACATTATAAGCAATACATACTAAAATGTGGACCGTGGACAAATACAAAAAACTTGTAAACTGATGATAAAAATGGAAATAATGAAATTTTGACAAAGAAAATAGAGAAAATCCAAGCCTGACATGCATCTCTACCCAACTGCTAAAATCTCTGGAATTTGCACAGGTTTCTGATTGATCTGTATATGTTTGCTTTTTTTAAATTATAAAAATACTTTGGACCTGATATGAGCAAACATCTATCTACTATTAGCATAGAAGTGCTGCTGTGAAGTATTGTTATTTTTGAAGAGTGTAGAAATATGATTTAACACAGCATGAACTTTACATTTATGAAGAGCTGAAATATGAAATATGTGTTACTTTAGGTTAAGCATAATTAACATAATCCATTTGATTAAAAATAACCCTAGGATGCCAGTGGATAGACATCTGTAGGGAAACAATATGAAACAATATGGGCATTGTCCTAGTCTTGGTATTTTTACTTCTAAGTAAAGTCACAAGAAAATGAAATAAATGGACATGAGCATTTGTCATGTGCTATACATTTACATTTATAATGACATACATCTGATTATATGATATCTAAATTCATGCTAAAAAAACATATTACATATTAATTAGGAGAAAGAAGAGATGGTGTGGGATAATTAGCTCTGAATACTTTAATTTACTGATAAATAATATTGACATCTTCCCTTTATGCCACCACTAACAATAAAAAGGGATGATTTAACTCACTGAACTTACACTGACAAAAGAAAATGTTGTTTCACATTAATGTGCATAAATTTAATGCAAAAGATCTCCGAAGTAGCAAAAATGGTTTTCCAATTCACAGGAGCAGCCTTCCATGTAGATACACATTGGAGTAAAATACAAGGAAAAATCAAAACAGTTCTCCACTTGGAATAATAAGATCCAAAAACAGCCTGCCTCTCGGCATAAGTCACACTGTGAGTAAGATGGCCAATCTCTAAATTTGATAAATAAATAAGCACTATCGAGCCATATTTTAATTTACTTAAGTATATATTGTGCACAATATCATTATCATTAATACCATTAATAAACCCAGTTCCACAGTTTGAACAATTTGTGTTCTTAGAATTCTCCAGGAACCACAAAAAACCAGCACTGTGCTCATACAGAAGTATCAAAAGGTAAGAGACAAAAAAAAAACTTTGAGGCAATCAATACGCTTTGTCAAGGCAAATTTTACCCCAGAAATGGTCACTTGACTCCAAAGTAGAAACTTCTGTGTTGAGGTCAGTCTAAATTGATTTGCCTTTATCCTCTCCTGTATCAATGCCTCAGAAGACAAGTAATCTGTAGCCAAATATTATTCTTGTTTTAGTCCACTGGTTCAATAGTGTTTATACTCTAAATCTCAGCAGGCACATGTTTGCATCCCGAATCTCAGCAGGTACATCTTGTTTTGCAGGGCAGGAAGGAATCAAATGCAAAAGAAAAGATTAAGTTTAAACATAAGGACAGAAACATCTCAGGTGAATTTCAATATTACACAGTACTTGGTCATGGGTATTGACTGATGATGAAGAAACTGAATGATTTCTTCCATTCTCTAGCACAAATTGCAACTTATCTAGAATAAATTAAATTAAACATTAAATTCGAGCTGTATGAGTTTCAAAATTCAAAATGTATAAAAGTAAAATTGAAATAGTGGTTTTTGCCCAATTAATATATCTGCACTCAATATTTTGCAACTCTATTTTCAAAAGTGGCGATAGAATTCTGGGGGAAGCCCACTCTCCATCTTATTTCAGTCCCAGAATTCATTTTCTGATATTAGTTTATTTAATATTGAAATTGTATGTACAGCACTCAGATTCATTGCAGTAGCTTGGTATTTGAAGGCATTTTACTACTGATTCCTACGTTACATCATGTAGAATACTTCTCTTACCTGCAAGTTCTTCTTTGACTCTAAAACTTTGTTATGAGCAAAAAAAAACCAAAAAAACCACAACTCAGTTCATGTAAATGGTAGGGTAACCACTTAAATTGTGAAGCATAAAGTAAATACTGTATAAACATTGCCTATGTAACCATTTTTGTTGAGTCTTTTTGACTCTTGGTTACTGCCTAGACTAGGGTGCCAATCTTGCGGCGTCACATTGTCGTCACATGATGTATTGCAACTTTTTTCTCCTTCACTAAACTGGGGGTGGGCGTGGCCAGTGTGTGACGCATCAAGGCTGTGAGTTTGACACCCCTGGCCTAGACAGTTCCTGCAGTTCTGTTGGCAAGATTTTGGAAGGGCTTTGCTACTACCTCCCTTCTAGGGCTAAGAGAAACTAACCGATCCAAGGACATCCAACTGGCTTTGTGCCTAAGGCAAGACTAGAACTAACAGTCTCCTGGTTTCTAGAATGGTGCCTTTAACCTCAGCCTGATTCTTTTTGAATCCATTTTTACATTTACTAAAATAAGATAGTGTTTTTTTTAAAAAAAATTGTCACATCCTTCAGGGCCAACACTTAAATTTGTTTGAAGAAAGTCACAGAATTTGCAGTAGAAGAAAGGCAAGCATTTGATTTTATACAACCACATCTTATAAAGAAATTGAAGTAAACAAAGAAAAAAATGAGATAACAAACTGTATCTTATCTTAAATTAATTAATTAATTTTATTAATAATAAAATTAATATTTATTAATTAATAAATAAATTAAGTACATTAAATACCAAAATAGCTGATTAGATACTTTATCAATTGGCCTCCAGCAACAGCAAATCAGCCATTGATTATTTCATAACCATAATAAAATATATCACCACCTTATTACATTAATTGTAATTATATTTTTTCATTTTCTATCAGTTCCTTTGTTGGGCTTTCTCTTTGGCTTATAACTTAACCAAAAGCACAAACTGGGACTTTAAAAAATAATTCTACTGGTACAACTGTTGAGGTTCTCTTCTTGCTTTACTGTTTTGAACAAAAATAGCCTCAGTGTCCAATTTGCAGCTTAATAACTCAATCTGTACACCAAGGATGTCAAACTCTATTTCATTGAGGGCCACATCTGACTTGTGTTTGACCTCTGGGGGCCAGGTGGGTGTGGCCAGCTCAATGTCACTTGTGTTGGGGGCGCTGTGGTGACCCGAGCGCTTTGCCAGTGAAATGGAGCTTGGGAAGGATGCGTGACACAGGCCTGGTCCTTTGCTGTTTCCAGGGTGGCCTTGTGGGCCAGATCTAAGTACCCCATGGGCTGGATCCGGCCCGCAGGTCTTGAGTTTGACATTCCTACTGTATACCATAACTAGAGGTATAGTACCTCTCTACATATTTGGTACCAATTCAGTTGAAATCAAAGTAAAAAATGTTCATATGTAATCACATTCAATTACCAGGCAACTGAAAAAAGAGAAGAATTAACAGAACAGGAGGAGCTCTTAATTATCAATGTATTTGTATAGTGCCAATTATCAATGTATTAATCTACTGCCAATTCTTTCTCTATATAAATACTGGAGTTCGGTAGCAGAAAACAAACTAACTGTTAATAGTATCTCCATGGGATGTCTAATTATAAGTTGAGGCATGAAGTAAGAAAGATCACTATATCTGGGACCTAAAGAATAGTTTGTCTAGAGCTCCAATGAAGGAAGATATAATATTTGCAAAATGTCCACTAATATGAAAAGAAACTATATCAGTAGAGAAAGATTTACAGGCAAGGCAGAAGAATATGAAGGAAGTCTCTGTAAGGAACAGATAAGTTAAAAAGTAAGAAAACAGAATTGACTCTTTATAACATAAGGGTATTTACTTGTAGGTTTTCCTTAGCAAGAACATTAGCAATTCCCATTATAAAATCAACAACAATTCCCTCATTGTCTAAATCACATGCTTTAGAAAAACATGGCAAAACCTGTGTTAATACTAAACTGATATTAGCACAACACAAATATGTCTTTCTATATTCTTTCTATGTCTTTATTCTTACCCAAATCAAGGCTGATGGACCACATGAGATTCTGGGCAGCTAGTAGCACAGCCCCACAAGATCATAAACTTTTAACATTATGTGATTTATATGCATTAACTATATTATATATTTTATATGCAGCCCAGGGCAATTCCTCTTTATTTAATGCAAGCCAAAAGGTTGGACACCCATGTTCTTATCAATTTGAAGTGCATATGACAACTACCAATCAGCTACTTGAAGAATTCTCTTTTAAGCACACAGATGACAGTGCTATAAGCAGATGGTTTATAGCAAAGCATATTTCCATTCTTTTTTTTTCTGCTTCATTTCCATTATGTTTGTCTTTTTCTGTGCCTTCAGTCAGTCTGATACTTGAACCAGAATGCTTATAGTCAGAGATTCAAGGACATAGCTCTGATAAGATACTTATGTTGCTGGTATACTAGATACCAATTATGCTCTCCTGCCTTAATGTTCCACTGGACTAAGAGCCATTTGTATCTCAGTGGAGGTAATGGTTGGCACCTCTGTTATTGTGTTATTTATTGTAATAGACTAATCTAGTCTCAGGCACTTTGCTTTTGAACATGCCACATCTTGTTAGGGGGGCTATGCACAACCCAGAAGGAGTTTTACAACAATGCTGGTGGAGGCTGTAGTCCTGTAGCATGTCATTTCCCATAGTTAAAAATGGATTTTTTAACATTAAAATGAGGTGAATAGGCTAAATTTATGGATGTCAAAGGGGCTATATTAGTTATTCTGCCTTAATATGTTATGTACACATAATGTATATTCTGATAAAAATTTTCAGACTCAGGTTATGAATTATGATGGCTTCAAAGGCTTTTAAAGTATAAGGGAAAGCAGTATTAAATACAAGAGTAAGCAGAGTTCACCTCTAGATAAGGTTCCCTTCCATTAACTCTCCTGCCTTCTCCAGTTGCTGGCAATCTTTCTCATGTCTCTCTTTTAGTGCTATAATTTTTACCATGGCAATGTCCCAAGTAAGCAGTCTCAACATTACTTTTTCCAAGCACCCCAGGCATTAAGCCTTCATCGCTTTTCTTTTCCTCAGAGCAACTAAGTAGAGGTTGAGTTTCTGAAAGCTGGGAATGTCATCAGGCATATAGAGGTTAATCTCACCAGTGTAATATAGAGGACCAATACAGTAGTTAAGACTTTGGACTTAGACATTGATGGGTAACTTTGAACCAAACATACTCTCTTAACGTAAGGCTTTTTTGAGTGAATAAAATCATAAAAGATCTGTCTGAATTTGTTTGTTTGTTAATTAAATTTATATGCCACCCATCTCCCTACTGAAGTGACTTTGGATGGCTTATTTCTATATGTTGCCTGCAACTATGTGAGGAAGGACATAGTGTAAATCAATCAAATTGACGTAGGCTATAGATAAGCCACATCATTTCATAGTTTTGGTGGTGGTGGTGAATGGTTTGGTTTGCTGAGTCCGGAATGAATCCAGCTAAAGAGGGGTGGTCACAAACCTCTAGACATCTTTCTGTATTTTAAAAGGTCTAAGCTCAAAGGATCTGGATTTACACCCATATATCGATTGCACTCTTTCTTAAGTTTAAAACCAAATCCATATTTAGAAAAAATATGTGTGTTTTAAATATTATTGCTCATTATTGAGTCAACCTGTTAGCAAAAACTGGTGTAGTCATATTAATTCTGTTTGGATCACCATTCTATTATGTTATCATTATATTTATGTATTGTGATTTTGTAGTCTTTCTCTTGGGTTCTGTTGAATTTAATGTAAGCCACCCTGAATCACTTTGACAGCCATTCAACTATTTCAAATAAAGAAATAAACAGGAACCCTCTCACTAAACAGCAAAGACGTAGTGATAACTGAAGCATCCAAATGTTTTCTCTTAACACTACCAACATACCAGCAGCCCAACTTTTTTTAAATCAAATACATGAATTCAATTTTTAGTTAGAGTTTTCAGTTCTGATTTTGTGTCAGTCTGACTATAGCCAAGAAACAAAAGATACTATTTTAACTATCGGAAGTTGTACTTATTCCTATCCTAAGCATGTTTACTTTACTACAGACTTTTAAACAACTTTCTCCCAAGCATTTTTGCACAAAATTACAATTTCATACAGCAACCCATATCCTCACTGCAGGAAGTTAAAAAGAAAAGTCAGCATTTATTCAAGTGTCCTATAAGATCTTTACTCCTTATACCCGTGATGGCGAACCTATGGCATGTGTGCTGGATGTGGCATGCAGAGCCATCTCTCCAGGCACGCCAGCCATCGCCCGTTGCTCTTCTGGGTTCCAGCGTGCATGTGCGCGCTGGTCAGCTGGTGTTTGCGTGCGGGAGTGCCAGAAACTGGAAGAGCAGCTCCCTGGCATGCATGCATGTGGCCAGCTGGTCTTTGCGCATGCATGTGCACCAGATACCGGAAGACCATGTGACTGGCGTGCGCTCAGCTTCCCGGCACACACATGCGTGCCAGGAAACTGCTCTTCTGGTTTCCGGCACTCCTGTGTGTGCACACCAGGGAGCTGTTCTTCTGATTTCTGGCGTTCCCCCGCATGCTCACGCCCTCCCGTTTTGGCATTCGGTGCAAAAAAGGTTCGCCAAGACATACAATACTTAAGAATATTTCAAAACTGAGGAAATCCAATATTACAGTAAATGAGGATGCATCAGACAACTGAAATCATTCTGTAGGGGGCAGTTCAGTCCAATATGAGAAGCAAACATTCCTTTAGTTTTAGAACTTCAGTTTTATCTGAATCGAAGCTCAAACAACTGAAGATGCCTCTGTATAATCTACTAGCTGGCACTCAATGCCTAAAAACTGTACCAATCAAAAATGACCCACTATATTGTAATTTATTTAGAACTAAGTGTCACAGAAATGTATTTCTATGCAAACAAAGTAAAATTGACTGAGAAGCAGAATTTGAATGATCAATGTCATCCTTACTCTGAAGTAATCTGCTGCTGAGTTTCAATAAAAAAAGTTCTTAGGTGCCAGGAAGAACATACGATTTTTTTTCAATTTATAAATTTCTATAAGTATGAGAACTACAAAAAAAGGAAAGTTGCAGAAAGAAAGCAAGATAGTCAAATTATATTATTCAATAAGCTTGAAGGCAGAGTTCTTGCTATCTTCAAGTACAGATTTCAAACAACCTAGTATTTGTGTCTCTTTTGTCAGCTGGTCTTTAATCTTCCCCAACCGGGATGAAACATACCATCTCTGATTGCCTTATGGCATTCTCTAACTTTGCAACCAATCACAACTTTTCTTACTATCCACTACTAGACTCATGACTCAAATTTTCTCAAGCATTATAGCCACATGCTATGAACAGTGTTTTATTTTTAAAACCATACCAGCAAATCACATCCCTCCCCCCAGCAAAGAATGGGAGGAGAATGGGAAGAAATAAGAAAATCTCTTCCTGGTAAATATAATTCAAACTATACATTTTTTGAGACAGAAGCAGTCTTAAATGTGAGCAAAAGTCACAAGCTCTAGTTTTAAAGGAAATGTTTGACACAGGAGTTTTCACAGAGATTCCAGTCTTGGCTTCAAAGCTGATTTAGGAAGAACAGACTATCCACATATTAAACTTCCTGGCAGTCCAGGCTGTTTAGAACCACTTTTAGTACCCTCCCTGATCCTGGGGAAGGATGATGGTTGCAACCCTGCAGTTTCAGAAAGTTAACAGAGGAACTGCCAAAAGTGGGTTTAATAAAAAAGAAAAAAAAAGCATTGGCCAATAAAGTGGGAGATGGTGTGAAGTCCCTCCATCCTTTCCAGAGCCAAGCTACTGCTAGAGACGTTAAGATTTTTTTTTTTAAATGGACCCAAACTGATTAGAATAGCATCTATGCACTACAATCAGCCCTCTTTATTTAAAGCTCCAAACCGGACCTCTTAAATGAACGCGACACTGTTCGTGGCTTAAGCGCTTAAAAATACACGGGACATTCTTCAAGTCACATTTAAAAGCTTGATTCTTCATCCCGGCGGTGGTTGCATTTATTCAGGGGAAACAAGCACTTGGCCCAAGCACGAAGACTTTTCCTCCCCATTAGCGAAGGCTCAGCTGCTGGGATTGATTTGCTCTCATTTCCCCCCACCACCTTTTTTTTTTCTTTTCAAGTAGGCTTCTCGACCCCTCAATCCGCCTGCCTGAACCCGGCACCCCAGGACCATCTCAAGTCTCTCCTCAGGCTACTGGAAGTGGGCGGCAGGCTTTCCCGTTAAAGCGGCTAGAAATCCCTTTGTTCGCCTTGCAGAAGCCGAGGCGGGGGCGGAGGGGAGAAGGGAGAACGGCGCAAAAAAAAAGAAGAAAAGAAAAGGCAGCTTACTCACCGGAGATCTCCGCCTGGGGAACCACGTTCGGACTGAATCCTTTCGCTCCATAGAGTTGCCGGAGCTCAGAGCAGCTCCTCGCCTTGTTGCCACCTTCAGTCCTGGCCGTACAGGTCGCGGCGACACACAGTAGCCAAAATCCCTCCGGGAAGAAACGCATCCTGCCGCTTGTCCCAATCCCTCGCCTAAAAGGAACCTGCGGCCGCCGCGGGAGGGAAAAAATAAAATAAAATAAAATAAAATAAGAGGAGCAGCGTCCCGCCGGTCTCCGCGTGCCGCTCGGTACTCTCTTTTCAAGAGCTCTTGCTGGTGGCGGGGAGGTGATCGCTCAACCCCTCCTTCCGCTGGGCATCCCTCCCTTCGGATGCCTTCCTTTTTCTCCCCCGCTGGCAACAAGCAAACCCTTCAGGGGGAGGCGGCGAACAATACAATCACAGCGCGCAGCGCACAAGGTGGCCAAGTCAGCGGTGGGGGTCAGGCCACTTCCAGACAGGGAAGAGGCGGCCAAGGGGCGCGCTTTCCAAAGCGAAGAGGTGAAAGGTGGGGAAGAGGCTGAACTTCGATAGAATGCACCACGGCCACTCTCAAAAAGCAGTTCCCGGCGAAGGAAATTCTCGCGTGCCGGCTCCTGAGATCGGCTCCAAAAACAAATGGAGAAAGTGGGAGGTTGCATAGGAAAACAAAAACACACAAAAAAAAAACACAGGAAAACCAAACGGAGCTTTTGTATACAATGTGTAATGATGATGATGATTCGTTTAAAAAATCCTTTGGTTTTTGTTTTGGGGTGTTTTTTTTTTAAAAAAAGCACAGTTAAAGGAGACGTTTCATCTTTCAGGTCTTGCCCAGAAGTGTGGAGAAACCAAATGATGCTAATAAAGGTGGGGAAATGGTTATAAGTCTGGGAGGGAAGTTTGACCGCGGGAAACGACGATGGAGGAGGAGAAGCCGCACCAGGCGCTCTTCCCGCAACCGGAATAAGCGCAGGTCTCCCAGGCAGGAGGGAGTAGCGCGCGCGCGCCTGGATGACTCCGCTGCAGCCGCGGACGGTGGCGGCGGCGGCGGCACGAAACAGCAGCACCAGCAGCACCACCACCTGCAAACGCAGCCAGAACCAGAAAGAGGCGGCTCCACAACAAGGCAAGGCTTCCCCGCCGGACGTGACATCACACCCAAAGACGGCCAATCCGAAAAGAGCGTAGCTTTTTTGCCCCGCGATCCCGCCGAAGCCCCACCCCCTTATTTCAACTGCACACTAAGATGTGGGATGCTTCTTCACCCCCCCCCCCCTCC
>JANHZT010002283.1:156403-167404 GCA_032468215.1 Stegonotus admiraltiensis
AAGGTGGTCCCTATTTTTCTACTTGCATTTTTTACATGCTTTCAAACTGCTAGGTTGGCAGAAGCTGGGACAAGAAACGGGAGCTCACCTGTTATGCAGCACTAGGGATTCAAACCACTGAACTGCCAACCTTTCGATCGACAAGCTCATAATTAATACTAGTACTTAAAAGGTGAAAATCCTTCATCACAAGAAAACCTGATTTACTTTTGTCTCTTTCTCCAACCTGAATTACACAGATAGAACTTAAATTATAGTCACAAACCAGAGTTCAAAATTAAGTATGTTAAAAATAAAATTAGATTGAAAGCACAAAACAGGTAATAATGAATTAATGATGATTAGTCAAAATGTGTCTATTTTTATATGCAGTATAAAAGAATTTGGCTACGTTCAAGGAAACTAAATCATAATAACAATATATTAAAAAGACCAGAATTTTTGGGTATTTTATTAAGGTGAATCCTAGGTACAGTATAACAGGATATGAGCTGTAGTTTCAATAACATAAAGGCATGCAAATAAACCTCAGCTAATGACCACTAATTCAGTGATCATTCAAAGTAACTATGGCACTGAAAGAGTAGTGGTTACAATAGTCATCAAAGTTCTGGTAGTCCCAGCACTCCTGCAGTCACATGATTGAGTTTGAAAGCTTCCTGGAAACCAGTTCAATGTAGGATATTTACAGTCACATGATCATAATTTGTCACCTTCCCTGCTGGCTTCCCACAAGCAATGTCAAGGGAAAGATGGCAGGGAAGGTTCCAAGTTGCTCAGATAAGTCTCTTCCAACCACACACCATTCCCAAACTCTTTTGCGCTCATGTGAGGCCTTGCCAGACATCAATACTCCCTCATTCACCCTCCTTCCATCCTTGATGCATTTGTTCTGCACCTTCTCAGGCATTCATGCATCCTCCCATGCCACTTGCACCTACTCAGGCACCCTAGTTGAGCCTGGCTGAGCTTGTGCCACACACCCCTGGCCACTTGCACCCCTTTGCTCACCCTCTTTTGAGGCTGACCATGTAAGGCGGTCAAGGTTCAGTGCCTGGAAGTTGTATTGCTTAGGATGGGGAGGAGCCCTCTCCAACTCAATTTTACCAAGACCAAGTGGTTATGGTTATGGATGTTGAACTGCGCATATCTGGAGATATTCATTTTTTTTCTACCTTGGATGTGGCTGCGGCTTCCCCCTTCAATGTTCATATATAATCTGGCATTTTTCCTGAATTTACAGCTCCTGCTTGAAGGGCAGGTATCAGCGGTAGCTAGGAAGGCCTTTGCACAACTCTATCTGATATACTGTAGCATCCTTTCCTAGCTCAAGGGAACTTTCAGACAGTCACTCATGCTCTAATTTACCATGTGCCACAGTTCTGCCTCACAAACTGTGTTGCCAATCTACTTCTGAGTATAATTCAAGGTGCTGGTTATTACCTATAGAGTCCTACATGGCGTACGCCCTGGCTACTTGAGAAACCATCTGTCTCCCATAACATCTGCCTGGCTGATACAATCTTGCAGGGTTTGCATACTTGGGTTTATTCTATTAAACATGTCATTTCCCAGTAGGCTGGAAACTTGCTTATCCTCTGGAACAAGGTTCCCCATGAGATACAAATGCCCTCCATTCTGCTGTTGTTTAGAAGATCCATGAAGACCTAAGGAAGAATTAAACCCTTCACTTCATTGCGTTTGCCATGTTTTTTTCTTTTACTTTTCCTGGTTTGATTGTTATGAGCTATCCGGAGTCATCAAGAGTTGAGTGGCACACAAGTTTAATAAATTATTATTCATAATTATTATTGCACGTTAAGTCCTTTCATCGATATACAGAAAACACTCTCCTTCAGAGGGAGTAACTCCTCAATCACTTCATTCGTCTTCTGTACAGAGAAAGACCTGTCTTCAGCATAGCGTTAGAATGAAGGTCCTTGCTTTGTTCAGAAAGCTGGATGATGGCAAAGCTTATTTTTCTCTGAGTCTACCTGCTTTAAATGGTATGAAAATTATGTTCCTTAATTGTCCTAGTTGGCCAGTGGTTGCAATGTTACCGGAACAAAGGTGCTCTTTTTTGGGGGGGGGGGATGATAATGTATTTTCAGAGAAATCATTTTAAGATCTTCACTAACTCTCATTGCAAATTACTTATATTTCTTCTAATTCTAAATAAAGAGATAAATAAATAAGACCATGTAATCCTGCCAGCAAATATCCAATTAACAAATCAGCAAATATGTACTTTAAAACAGTCTGAACATTCTCCATTAACTGCGATGATCAAGACCGTGCTGAACACAGAGCAAAGTCAGCAAAAACTCCAAATGGAAGTATTTGCTTTCAGCATGGCTAATCTTGGGATGCATCCAATCGTCTTAACTGCATATTTGGCATTTCAAAATATATTGGATTTTCTGACTGTGATCATTAAAATTTCCAAAGGTATCTGCTGAATAACTGACCAGTATTTTCTTTCCATTACTTAAATGTTGGAAGAATGATACAAGCAATTTTCCGCTCAAAAATCTGAGTACTGTCTTGCCCCTTTATTCACTTTGTAGGCTATTTAAATATCAAAAGGAAAGGAGATTGAATTGTTATTCTCCCACAGTATATTTCAGACTACCACACTTAGCTGAAGAAGAGAAGAATCAATGTAACTTATTGTTACCCACCATCTTATAGAGACTTAAAACCACATGGAAACTTTTTGGGCTGGAAGCAAAAAGAAATTAATTATAAGAATGGTGGTGGTAAGATATATTATTCTGCTTTTTGGACACTATTTTCTTCTGCAGAGATTGTATAGTCTATGAACTATCTACATTTTGATTCAATTGCATATTGTGTGATTGTGCCAATGTGCCACATGGCCATTGGAAATCATATTTCTGGAATGAAAGCACATGTCTTTTTTTAAAAAAAACTTGCAGTGTTGTTACACAAATGTATTTATTTATTTATTTATTATTGGATTTATATACCATAGATTTATATACCAAATCTCACCATAGAAATTATTTAAGGTTGTTGTTTGCTGTTTGCCTTAATATATTCCCTTTGAATGTAAGGCTCAAGAAAACTACAAGTTCATACAAAAATGTGCTTGTGCCATAGTTTCAGTGATGCATATTTTATACTTTGAAAGGTTAGCTTGAGAAATTTAGGTTGAGAAGCAGGAGTGTAAACCAAAAAAACCCAAAAAACAAAACCCAAACCCCACCTTAAAATAGAATGCACAAATATTAATTTTTGAAAGATTAAAAATGATTAATTGTGTTGTGACTCCTTAAAAGGTAAACAGTATATTATTATTTTGTTGCATAGCTTTTCCCGAATCACAGTCCTCTTCCAGTATAAAGATTTTAGTCCAGATAAAAGAGTATTATGTAGCTATTGTTGTAAGGAAGAATGTGCAATGAGAAAAGCAAGGTTTGGAGTCAGTGAAAATTACTCATAATGGCATTTGAAAAAGCAGAATTTTGGTGAAACTGACTCTTTGGCTACTTTACAGTATTAGAAAATCAGAAGGGGCCATCTAGCCTCTTCCTCAGTGCAGAATTCCTGAGTGAAGCTGTCCAAATTCTTCTTGAATACCTGCTATGAAAAGGAATTTACATTGGTAATTGGTTCTAGTAGTTAAATAAAATCAATACAAATCCCGCTTCCTATTGGGAGTTTTTCTTAATGCTTAAAATGGAATCTATTTCCTGTAAATTGAGATCTTTATTTCATGTCCTATAATCTAGAAATGATGGATCTTGATATTTTTTATGTGAAAGGTTCATGAAAAATACTAAGATGATTTTTTATGTTTGAAAGGTTCATGAAAAATAGCAACACATTCCTCCCCGCTTTGTGTTTAATTTCACATTTACTTACTCTACTTACTTACATTTACCTTGTTCTCAAATTAAGGAAAAACATTATTTCCCTACATTTCTTCTTAAGGAAACACACATTCCCTATGGGACTTTTGTCACTCTTATCTGAATCAAACAGAAATATTTTGAATGGTCTTTGCAGAGGCATGCTTAACTTTTGCTGCAATTTATAAGCACTGCTGGAATAATGAATTATCTGAAATTCCAGTTCCTAGCGAATTACATTTTCAAAACTCCTGCTTATGTTATTTTACTTTGGGGAAATTTGCCTCTCAGTCAGGCTGAGCCAAGGCTGGACCTCAGCTTTTCAAGAATGCCTGGCAATTAATGGCATTTACTAATTGTTTCTGTAAAGCAAATATGGTGAAAAATGTGGCATGTTAAATTTCCACTGTTAATCTTCTGCCTTTGTTTTTCATTTGCTCTTGGTTATAGGCCTCGAAGGAGGATGAATGATGCGGTCCTGACCTTTTATTGTTATTCGTCTGTGGAGCAATACATGTACTCAGCACTAAGTAAAAGTTATTTTTCACAAAGAAGAGAGCTTTAAGACTTTTCAAGGTCAGGAGTCTTCAAGAAAAAGGGCAGGCAACTGTGGTGGCTCATTACTTCCAGCTTTTTAAAAAATTAACAATTAAAATAATCTGGAATGAGGTCCTCCTTAACAGTTTACAATGTCTAAAGGAAGAACCAACTAAGTAATCCTCCTGATCTTTCTATTGTCTTTAGGACAATAGCAGAAACAATCGCTCACTAAGCATTTGATTAGATCAGGGGTGTCAAACTTGCATTGTCCCGGCACTGTCACTTTTTTCCTCTTCGCTAACCTGGGCATGGGCATGGCCAGCATGTGCTGCATCTGACCCATGGGCTCCTGGATTAGAGCTATGATGGTACAGTGGTTAAAATGCAGTATTGCAGGCTAACTCTGCATTCCCACTACCAGGAATTCAAACCCGACCAGCTCAGGGTTGATTCATCCTTCTACCCTTCTGAGGTCACTAAAATGAAGACCCAGATTGTTAGGCCTAATATGCTGACTCTGTTGGGGTATAGATAAATCCCCCCCCAGGGGTAATTTCTCTTATTTTGAGGTGAACAGATCGTTGCATACTTTAAGAAAACAAGCCCCAAGAATATATTCTAAGAAAACCTTCTATTGTAAATAAATGAAGTGACAGACTCTATGAACCTCTTAGAAAGGCTGTAAAGCACTGTGTGGCATTATATAAATCTAAGGAATAAGTGCTATTATTAATTAAACTATGCTATATTTTAATAAAATTGATTTGAAATTTGTATTGATATAAATTATTTGTTTATTCTTATGTTCTGTGATTTTTTATTTATTTTTAATTGGTTTTAGGCACTGTGAGTATCCAAAAAGAAGAGAAGTGAATATAAAGTTACTAAGTAACTTCTTCCATTCAGTTATGGCAGATACTTGAAGATTGCTTGGATAACCTCTGCAGTTTTCTTGGCAAGGTTTTTCTGAAGTGCTTTGCCTTTGACTCTTAGGACTGAGAGAAAGTTACCCAGCTGGCTATGTGCCTAAGGCAGGATTAGAAGTCATGGTCTCCTAATTCTAGCCTTATGCCTTAATCACTATACTAAACTCACTCTCTTCCTAAATAATAAATAGTATTAAATTTGCAAAAAATGTGAACCAAACTATTTTTTCCTCCTCTCTACAGGTTGCCAGTGCATGTGATTATGCATATTTCTCTCTTCAGTGACTTTCAAGTCCTTAGACAGGACTGCATGGATAGAGAAATTCTGGATCATTTCCTCTGTATATTGCAACTTATTCATGCTCTAATATATATGAAAGAAATAACTACGGCCTACATTGAAAAAGGAGCCCAGGGACTTAAAGCTAGAGTCTTTTAAGTATAAATATGTTGCATTAATTAGTATAATTAATGACTATATATTTCCTTGCTTTGACTCTCATTATATAAAAGTTGCTATTTTGTGCATTGAATTCATATTAACATTCTCTAAATAATAATATAGGTGATATATGGGCTTTGGGTTAAACATTATATCTTCATTATACGTGTACACATTGTTGTCTTTAAGAAAAGTTTTGATTCATGGCAATTCTGTTAAACAAATTATAGTCTAGTTAAAACCACTCTGAGTTCATTTATCAAAATGACCAAAAATACAGTGGAAAGATCTACAGGTCCAATAGATATTTCTTATTTTGGATGTATATGCTTAGCTTTTCAACCAAAAGATTCTTAAGGTACTTAGTAAGAAACAGTAACAATATCTGTGGTATGTTCAGAATTTGTCAACTTTCATAGTTCCATATTCAAATCTAGAGAAGATAGGTCCTCTAGCTAATACCCAAAGTTTCAGCTAACTGAACTAAACATTCTTTGCATGTTTTCAGTTTGAGAAACAGATGGGTTTAAAACAATCTTACCAGTTATTTCATTATTTAGGTGGAAGTCTGACTCTAACATACTTAGCCAATTCAAAAGACTCCTCTGTACTTACTGTACATTTTCAGGTTGTCAGTCTTGAATTGTCTTGGAAGTGTTGCAGTTTCAGAAATGTGTTCTTATCTAAACTACAGTATTTGTCAGACTTTCTTTTTAATTCTCAGGTTTCCATGGAAGTGTGTCTATCTTTCAATTCAAATTACACAAGAGTCAGTGCAGAGGAGATGTTACTGTCACCATATGTTCTCCTCCCCACAGGACCATGTTAAGAATTCAGTTTGTTGCTAAAGTTTCTAAAGTCTGTTATAGACTTTTTTGGTACAATGGTTATTTAAACCAATTTTCTAACAGGCAAGAAGTAAGCATGTTTCAGGAATAGCTATTCCAAACACATCTCAGCCTTCAGAAGACTTTTCACCTTCTATATGCATTCTGGATGCAGAATTGGCATTGCCTTGCTCTAGAAATTTAGAATTGGAGACATCCAACTGCCAATCTCTGTTACATAATTTATGTATAAATATGAATTATTGACTGACAAAGGGGAGACTATATATGATTTACAGCTAGTTTACATGGAAGAATACTTACATGTAGAAATTATTTGTTTTCTTCTCCCAGAGTCAGATGATTTCCCACCAAGGGTACCCAAGTGAAGAACATGAAGTCTTGACAAAGGATGGTTATTATCTGACAATAAACAGAATTCCATGGGGAAGAAAAAACATTGCAGTCATAGATATCTGGTTGTTTTAAAAGTCAAACTCAATTCTCAAGATTGAATATGCTAAAATGGAGTCAACTTTCTTTCATTTTGATTCCAGTGCTGAGGTTTTCTAGAGTCCAGAATTTTTTTTATAAATATTCTGGCTGAAATAGTATTAAATACTAGAAATGGGTGAGTGAATGGTCTTTTAATTTCTGTTGTCCCATATCTCATTTTTTATTCATTTATTCATTTATTTAAAAGATTTATGTAGCCACCGATACTAAGCAACTCTGGGAAATTCGTTTTCAGAGGTTGATGATGGATTTTTAAACAAGTTTTCACTGGGAGTTTGTGAGAATTTTGTACAGTGTCATACTATTGTTCACAGTTATCAAATTAGACTAATAATTTGATTTGCATTAATAATAGTAGTGCAATTATAGTATAATAATAGCAGGTCATTCCTACTTCTCCATCAGTAACTGCATTGCATATGAACTTATCCTGGTGATGAATGAGAGAGTTGAAACAGGTTTGGAAACAGTCAATATAATCTCTCATAATTTGTTAATGACTGTTGCATGCTGGTAGTGCTCAATTTACAACCATGTGTTTAGTGACTATTTACAGTACTGAAAAGGTGACTTATGACCATTATTCACAATTACAACTGCTGCAGATTAAAATTTGGATGTTTGGCAATTGGCTCATGTTTATGATGGTTGCAGTATTCCAGGTTCATATAATCACCTTTTGAGACCTTCTGACAAGCAAAGTCAATGGGGAAACCAAAGTTATTTAACAACTGTGTTACTAACTTAACAACTACAGTGGTTCACTTAACAATGTGGGAAGAAAGACTGTAAAATGGGCAAAATCTGCTTAACAACTGAAGTTTTGTTAGCAACAGAAATTTTGGGTTCAATTGTCAATATAACTTTAGGACTACCTGTATTTCAGTCTTAAAGCAGTCTGAATGAGGTATATCCACTCAGATTCACCTATATAATATATCATCATGTATGTCAGTTCCTTCAGTAATATGAGCTATTCTTTCATTCTGAAAATAAAGAGACAAAAAGTTTAAATATTAGAACTTCAGACAGAATTGTAGAATGTTGTCATTTGAATTATCACTTGATTCTTCTTGTATCTCCAAGCTGTGGACAAAGTTAGCTTTCATTGGAACATCTTTTTCTGAAATTTAAATGTTCTGCTGTGGAAAATTGATGGAGCCAGGTAATAATGCTGAAGTGAAGAACACAATGACAAAGCTATAAAGAAAAATGTTGTCTACATAACAGATGTTTGCTTCCTTATTTATAGCTTTTTCGGAATAATAAATTGCACAATTCACATTCATGCAAATGCAAAATAAGTCTCAATATAGCCAACATCCTGGCTGTTGCATGCCAGGATGTCACAACCAAAAAGATACTCAGTATTCTCAAAATGGACAGTTATAATTTACCAGTGGTGAGACAAGATTCCTTTATCCTAAATTGCTGATTGACCTTCAACTATCTCTTTGCAATATGTCCATATTTTCAGTATACATAACCCAGAAGATGCCTCCTCCCATTCATAGATCACTTTAAAAGGAAAAAAAAATGAAGAGTGAAATAGATGACAACACAAAAGAAAAAAAGGAAAAAAGAAATAGCAGACATAGAGGATGGAATATAATATAAGATATTAGTAAATAAAAAGAATTTACAATTGTGTTGAAATTTGACATTCTTTTTTATTAGTTCAATGATTAATTAATTGAATATATAAAATTAAACTTATTGTATCATGTTGAAAAATAATTGTAAAACATTGTCAAACACTAAATACTAATGTTTATAGTACTATCACGGTGATTTGTCATTATCTAAAATAAATAACATAATCTTATTATAAAATAATAAGATCCATTTTGGTCTAGTGGTTAAGTCACCAGGCTTGAAAACCAGAAACCATGAATTCAAGTCTCACTTAGATATGAATGCAACAAGCTGGGTGGCCTTGGGCCAGTCACTCTTTCTCAGCCCAATTTACCTCATAGGGTTGTCCTGTGAAAAATAGGAGGAGAAAGGTGTGTTGGATATGTTCCCCATCTTGAGGTATTTGTAAAATTATATAGGTGCAATATTTGTGCAATACAAATAAATAAATAAATAAATAAATAAATAAATAAATAAATAAATATGAAATGAAATGAAATGAAAAAACAATCTTATTTAAAAAGGAAAGAAAAAATAGATACTAAAATAAATCAATAAATGCAACATTGTTCTAGATTTCCTCCCACTGCACCTATAGTATTTATAAGTACTAATATTAATTTTGGTTATATCAATCTTTATATTTCCCTCCTAAAAGCATACTCTAATTTGTCTTGCTATGTTATATGCAATATATAGGGAAGCCATTCTCACTTAAATTTAATAAAAAATTGTATTTTTGATGTATACTTTTAATTTTGCTATTCCGCAAGATTGATTTCCCAATCTGAATAAAGTATCTCTTTTCCAAAGTTAGGCTGAATTTGTCCTCATGCCCTTTAGCATGTAAGAGTCTCATGATTATCTTTTTTCCCCCTGGACTTTAATTTTTTACTCTTAGTAATCTCTAAACTACTTATTTTATTATTAAACTTCAGAGTGCAATAAAACAGATTATGAAAAAAATTAAAAGGTTGGTGAATTCTTATGATATAACATTTATTTATTTGATTATGTTGTAATGTACATTGAAATATTATTTGTTAATAGCATTTGCTATGTTTACCTTTAGGAAAGAATGTGGATCACAAGTTATCCTTAAATTATCCTTTTCACTTGTAACTTGCTAGTCTTACAGATAAAGGAAACATTAATTTCTTTTTAAATCCCACTGCTAATAATTTATCATGGTATTCCATGTTAAGAATACATTGTCACTACTACATATACTAATAATATTTTACTGTTACTTTCCATCTTTATAATAATATCAGCAATTCTAATAATTCTACTATGTCCTAATCTGTAGTCTCAAGCCTTGTTATATGAGGATATTACGGAGATGAGATCTGAACAGAGATAACATATTAGTGTATTGTCGATTGTAGTGCTCTTTGTGTGTCTAATGTTATGAACAATTTTATAATAGTTTGATTATATTTCTGTTTTAATAAACTAAATATTTAAAAATAAATAATTCTATATTTGTAAAATAAATTCATAGACTATCTCATCATTCAATATTGAGTATTTGTTCTAAAGTAACTTTTGAGTATTTGTTTCATCAGTAACTTTTGCCTTACAAGTGGCCTAGAAATACTGTAAATAAATAAACTAAAATTATAAAGAGGCAGTAAACTAAGCTGGAGTAATTTTTGTTGAATTTCAGTCAATATTACTATAGGTAAGAAACTTGTGTTCAGTACCATGGAGAGCATTCTTGCAACAATACTGTTGTGCAAATAAATTAGTCCATAACTTGCCTGGTGGAATTGACATCATTCCAATCAACCTTTCAGAAGAACCTAAATCCGGCAAATATGGATTTATGTCAAAGCAAAACTTTCTCCTTATGATTAATACTTATGATTCTAAGGTATGTGCCAACCTAGGTCCTAGAAATCTCAGACTTGCATTGGTGCTAGATTTGGTCTTAATCTTTCTGGATCACGTCTATTTTTAAACCAAGAAGAGACTACGTTTTGGACCACATCTTCATCTTCCAGCAAACAGTTCTCCATATAAGACATGAAAGAAGGCATGTTTAGGATTATGTTATTGGTCATAAAACAAGGACTATGGTTTGCTGATTCCCAAGAAATCTTAAATTGAATGTTTGGCCTAAGTTTTTTTATTCTTTTTTGCATTTCTAAGTGCACTGAGTCCTGGCAAATAGATGGGGAAGAAATGGAGGTAGTGACAGATTTTATTTTCCTGGGCTCCAAGATCACTGCAGATGG
>JANHZT010002285.1:43688-57349 GCA_032468215.1 Stegonotus admiraltiensis
CAACCTCTTTGGCCGAAGAGGTTGTAGAAAAAATGTTTTTAAAAGTTAAAAAAAAAAAAGTTGGCCACGCCCACCCAGTCACATTACCCCCCACCAAGCCATGCCCACAGAACCAGTAATAACAAATTTTACATTTCACCACTGCTTTAAGATGTGTGGACTTCAACTTCCAGAATTTCCCAAACAGCATGAAGTCTATACATCTTAAAGTTGCCAAGTTTGAAAAACACTGACTTATGCCTTCTAAACATGGATGCTAAAATACTTCCAATCCAGTGTAAACAGCTTATATAGACTTTTGTATCATTTTTACTATGATGGGTCCAATATTGATTATTTCAAATTCAGAGTTTTCTTTCCTTTTAAGCTGCTAAACTGCATTTTACAGTGGCCGTGTTAAGATTATTCAAGTTCTTATATAGTTCCAGGACCGCATAAACAGTTCACTTACAACACTTAGCTGTAACAGAGAGAAAAACATTAATGAGAAAGATAAATAATGAGGAAAAAAATGTAATGATTAGGTCACAACGTTAACTTGCTCAGCCTGTCTTTTTTGGTAATACAAAAGAAAGCAAATAAGCATAAAATGTAAAGCCAATGTAGTAATTAACATAATGCACACACATTAGGAAATAGGCAATCAAGACTGCCTAGAGCCGTGATGGCGAACTTATGGCATGCGTGCCGGAAGTGGCCACTGCCCATTGTTCTTCTGGGTTCCGGCATGCCAGCCAGATGGTCTTCACATGTGTGGGAGCACCGGAACCCAGAACAGCAGTTGCCCAGTGCACATGTGCATGCCAGGAAGATGATCTTCCGGTTTCCGCTCCTCACATGCACACCAGCCAGCTGATCTTCACACGTGCATGCATGCCAGAAACCGGAAGACCAGGTGGCCTGTATGCATGCATACGCCAGAAACTGGAAGATCATCTTCCCGGCATGTGCATGTGCATGCGCACAGGACAGCTACTATTCCAGTTTCTGGCATGCACATGTGCACTCCCGTTTCGGCACTCAATGCTGAAAATGTTCGCCAACACTGGCCTAGAGTCACCTAAAATGAGTGGCTATATACTATATATAATGAAGAAATCAAATGAAGAAATTAAAAAAAAACACTTTGATTTCTGAGAAAGAAATGGCTGACTGAAGATGGCTCCATGTTTCACAGGGCTGAAAACTGCAGTTAAGAACAATGAGACAGATCCTTTGACCATCTCTGGAGAAAGAGAAAATGCCAGATTGCCCATGTTGAACCCCGTACAGTTGCTCCTTCTGAGGAGACTGCAAAGCAGCAGTCTTCAGAGGGTGGAAGGATCAAGATACAAAGGAATTTGCCATCGGTGCTCCCGTTGCAGTCAGAGCATTTAAAGGACATTAAGCTTGTACTTCCTTGTTAACCAACTTCTGAAATTGCCTATTAACTAAGTTGTTTAAAGAAGTTAGACACCTTCAAAACCACAAGGCTAAAAACACTGAGTGAGTGCCATCAATCCTTAATAGAGGACAATAAAATTGTATCTTTAAAAGCTTTATGAATTCAAAATAAACAACAAAAAGCAAGACAAGATTCAGGGCTCAGGAAAAGTTAGAATATTTGATTTTGAACATTACAGCTTTAAAGAATAAATGCATCTTCATAGGAAAGAAAAGTTATTTTCAATATTTGGAGACCTAATAGAATGAACAACTTATAACAGTGTTCAGAGGTATTGTTGAAGAATGGCAATGGGATTTTGAACCGACTTCATCAACTATATTGTGTGTTTATATTCCCAGAAGAAACTGCTAAACTAGAAGAGGCTGTTACAGAAAGAGATGTGGAACAAAACCTGTCTGAAATGGTTACAGAGAACAACATGAACAAGCATTTATCACTGGATATAAAAAAAAAATAGAATCAGGCTCTAAAAAGAAAGGCAGAAATCAAGATGCCAATTCAACAGAGCGATTGGAATAGTTTTTTCATGCTATACTTACAGAACAGTCTTCTTAAAGTTTTGAAGGAATTTGAGACAAGGAATCTTTTTTGGTTCATTTTTGCTTTCTTGAACTTTTTGTTCTTTCTTTCTATTTACTTTTAAAAAAATTATTATCTTTTATATTACCGGTATTATAATTAAAACTATTAATATTTTTCCCACCAGGCAGAAAAAAATAGAAAAAAAATAAGAATACAGTAAAGAAATTAAATATGTAAAGAAATTATTTCCCCTTCATTACTAATATAAACAACTTTAGTAATTATCACCTTTTCTTAAATTACAAAAATGATCTCTTCTTCCCATTTCCTTATCTCTTATGTATAAACAAATCCCTAAAGCCTCATCATTTCAGTCCTTATGTCAGCAAAAGTCCATTAAGGATTACCAGTGATAACAACATATCTATTAAACCTTGGTCAAATGAACCACCTTTATATTCCCACCTACTTCTAATGATCTTGATTTTTAGTACCTTCAAATAATGTCCCAAAACTTGTTTCATTTTCATTTTTCTTTATTCCTTTTCGCAAATTTCCTCAAAGCTTTAAAAAGCCTCTTTTGCAATATAGGAACATTAGCCAAGTCATTTTCTTGGTTTACTATTAGTATATCCCTTTTAATTAATAAAACAGTGTGTGTATGTGTATGTACCATCTTTTCCATGTAGACCATAATTTTTAAATCCACTTTCAGATCAGTCTCAATCTTTTCAGGTAAAACTTGTTCTTGTTCCATAATAGCTTCTAAACATTATCTGTAGAGGAAAGCACTCTTAAAATTAACTGCTGAGTCTATCATTCAAAAATATCCTATATCCAATGTTAAAATATCCTGCTTTATTTTGTATTTATGAATTGAGTTTGTGTGTTCTCCTTATTTCTCTTCTTTAGTTCCTTCTAGTTCCCTCTAGTCTAGTGTCTAATTTTTATAGTATTTTTCTGGGAGCACTCTCTGCACAATGTGTTGTTTTTATTATTTTGGTTTTTGCATATTATTATTTTTATTCTGTTCACTGGTAGCCACAAAGAGTCTATCTTCATTTGGTGGCCATATATATTTTCCTAATAAACAAGTTAAATCATTAATTAAGTTCAGGAACTGTAAGTATTTCTGCCTTCTATGCATATCTGCTACATGTTCATGAATGTATTAATTATATTTAGAATATTTATTTATTTATTTATTTATTTATTTATTTTATTTTATTTTTATACCGCCCTTCTCTGGCAGGACTCAGGGCGGTGAACAACCAAAATAAAAGAAAACATACAAAAATTAAAAATCAATTAAAAGACAATTAAATAATGTTGGCCCGCAATTTAAAACACCCCAGTTAAAATCCAATACAAATAAAACCGAGAAATGGGAGATTAGGCTAGCCCGGCAAGATGAAACAGATGTGTCTTGAGGGCCCGACGAAAAGTCCGAAGGTCCGGGATCATACGTATCCCCAGGGGTAGATCATTCCAGAGGGTGGGTGCCGCCACAGAGAAGGCTCTCCCCCTGGAGGTCGCCAGCCGACATTGTCTGGCCGACGGCACCCTGAGGAGCCCCTCTCTGTGCGAACGAACTGGCCTGTTCTGCTAAATGTAGCACTAATTTGGGAAATTTTCACCATCTGTTTGTAGCAGAAGCATCATCATCTTGTAGTCTGCCTGGAGCATTGCACTACAATCGTTCTATGTTTTCAACGGTAAAAAAGTGATATGATAACAATAGTGTATGTATACAACACTATTTGCATTTTAATATTTAAGACTTAAAGCAGACTTTACATTTTGTATTTTTAAATAGTTTAGTATTGTCTATTTCTCGAGTTGGTGAGGTTGGTTTGTCTCCAAAGAGATGACTGAATCCATTAGCCATGTGCCTCTATTTAATATAGTCATGAAGTGGCACTATTGAAATTATTTTACTTTTGGCATTTTTTAACTTACTCATTGCCAGAAAGGCTGCACTGGTTGTGACAGTCCTACTTTTATCATGCACAGGGTTACAGGAGAAAGCCAGCAGGGGTGTCACTTGAAAAATAGGAGTCAAGCTAAGCTAAGAATGATGTAGAACAATTTGGCCAGAGTTCAGTTCTTTATTTGCTGACGCATAATAGACAGAATCTTCCCTGACTAAACCCTTAGTACTCTCAACCTAATGGATATACCCAGGAGATTCTAAGGAGCGTCTATCCTTATTCTGTTCATTTGTCTTCTATCTAGCTTTGGGCTGACTTGCCTTCTTTCTCCCCACATCCTTTCTGGAATGTGCTTCCTTCTTCCTGGGAAACTACCAGTTCACTGTAATCCATCCCACCAGTTTCCCCTCCATGGACACATCTTTCACAATAGTGATGGTAGCAGAAGTTGCTGTGCCCTTACAGAAAATGGAGCTAGGGTATGAAGATCTAATGGATTTCTGAAAATAAGTTTGAGATTTTTAGCCACTTTCATTACAGTTGGTTAGAATGCTGGACAAGGTTTTCAGAATGAAGGCAAATATATGTGTCCCAGAATAATGTTGCAAGATCCAATCCGGGTTAGTCACCAGGACCAGAAGTTTAGTCTTCTGAGCTTTCGTGCTGGAACCCATCCTCAGAGAATATGTGCTTTGGACTATTCCATGCTTCATATTTATGTGGTGCCTTCCTCTTGGTTAATTGGTGTGTTGATGGTCAGTGATTGGTTTTTAGAAACTGGAACTCAGCTCTCTAGCCAAACATCAAAGACACTGGGAAGTAGACTGCCAATTTAGTTTACTTTGCAGAGTATTTGTGAGGCAGGGTTGAATTGTGTCACCTCAATGAAATGAAGAACAGGACTAAAAACTTAGAATATATATTTGCCTTGTAGGTACACATTGAAGAATTCAAATATTTTGGCTGAAATACCTCATAGAAAACTGGTTCCTGACTACTTATCTCCTTACGAACCAAGTAGCTGTTCATAAGTCTTCTCTTCATATGTGTAGGGCCAACTCACAGAATTTGGCACTAACTGCTTTTATGTTAGTGATCCTTGCTATTCACTCTTCATGCAAGCACACTCTGCCTGGCTGGTGGGCTTCCAACAGCTGCAATGCTTAAAGCATCACTTCAAAGCAGGCACCATGGTTTAGTTCAGAATAGGTAAGAGACTGGTGATACCCATAATCTGCAGAAGGTTTAGGGACAAACACAATACAAGATTTCAGATTCAGCTATCAAAGCCATTGATCCAACAGGATCTGGCTGGGAATTAAGAGAGTTATCATCTCCAAACATCAGGAGGTTGAAGTTTACCTCAAAATACAGCCCAATTTCCTGTTCAGAAAGAAATTGCTAAGGAAAGCTGATCAGATGCTTCACAATGAGAATAAATGCATCAGACCACCTCCAGCCTACCATATCATCCCAAACCTGGATTTATTCACAGAAATTTAAGCCCACCATATCTGATCTTAACTAAATTAATTCCTGGCACACTCAATTAAAAGTTTATGTTTTAGTTACTGCAGTCTCCCTCTTTGACAAATCCCTCACTAAATTCCTTCTTGCTGATCTTGCAGTTACTTCTGGCTTTGTAATCAATAACATTTAATTTCACCAGGTTTCATAAACAAGGCTGACAAAATACAGCAACTCTATAATCAGATAAACACCCCAAAGGCAAAGCTGGGTAGATACTAATCCGAATTGCAATGGCAATCAGTAATCTACCTTGCATCATGACACAATCAACCATGTGTAACCAAAAATTAGATAGAGTGGGTCCACAAATCATGACACCTTCCGAGTGTCAGGCACAGTCTATTCAAGGATTAATTGAAAAGGGAGAAAGGAAAGGAGTGTTACAAAGCTCTTTCAGAATGATTATTTCCTATGGTGCTAATTTCCCCTCAAGAAAAACATTCCTTGTAGGACCAAAGAATATCCAGTCAAAGTGGAGACTTTAAACTGTAATGCATGGGGACGTTTGCTGAGCATTGTTTGCTGTACAATCCATGTGTAAAAATCTGTAATTCGGTTTACAAGGAGACTTGATTGTGTTCAAGATCAGAACAGGGTGCATACTCTATGCCAGTGATGGCTAACCTTTTTGCCATTGCGTGCCAAAAGTGGGGGGGGAGCGGGGGGGACACATGCACGTGTGCCCACATCCATAATTCTATGCACCCCGCCCCACCTCATGCTCCCCCTGCTTTTGGCACGTGATGGCATGGTGGGCCCAGTAGGCCTATTTTTTACTCTCCCCAGGCTCCAGAGCCTTTCTAGGAGCCTGGGGAGGGCAAAAATAGCCTCCCCCACCCTTCCTAGAGGCCCTCCGGAGGCTGGAAACAGCGTGTTTCCTGACTTCTGGTGGGCCCAGAAGGCCCGAAAATCAACTGGCCGGCGCACGCATGCTTGCCAGAGCTGAGATCGCGTGCCCACCGATATGGCTCCACATGCCACCTGTGGCACTCGTGCCATAGGTTCGCCATCATGGCTCTATGCTAACAAATTTGTTATCTATCTATCTATCTATCTATCTATCTATCTATCTATCTATCTATCTATCATATTTAGAAATCAGCCATCTCCTTTATAGAATGTCTATATAATATATAATAATAAAACAGTTAAAAGCAAGAATAACACAATCAAAATGAAAAAGGTGAGGGAAGGGCTGCAGAAGGCTAACTAGCCCCATAGCTATGTGCTATATTTTGCAGGCCCCAAGTGAATTGGCAAAGCCAGGTCTTCAAACATTTGTGAAGGGACAGGAGACCAGGGAATTGCCTCACGTCTAAGAGAAAAAGCTCTTTCTACTTCATTCTCAGTTGCTTCAGATATTAACCTTTCCTTTACAGCCGAGAACATCACTTTAATGGCCAAAATTGTAGCTCAGAATCGTGCTTCATATACAAGGTTCAATCCCTGGCTAATCTAAAGAGGGCTCCTGTCTCAGCCTCCTGTCTCAGGCTGTAGAGCAGTGATTCTCAACTCCAGCAACTCTAAGAAGTGCAAACTGGCTGGGGAAATCAGAGAGTTGAAGTCCACACATCTTAAAGTTGCTGAGAGAAACTTTGCTCTAGAGAACTGCTCTTAGCAACATGGAAGGGAGTGTGGCAAGTGGGATAGCTGTTCTGCATAACAATCCAATGTATTAACAACCAGCAAGAACATATGAGTATCTGCTCTGTTTGCCCACAAATCGGTGGCATCCCAATGAGTAAGACTTCCTTTCCCTAAAACATCACCTCTGATATCATTAAAGCTGACATGGTAAGTCTGGAACTAGAATCTGACCATCATCATCATCACGATCAGTATCCAATCCTGCAGTAGAGACAGCCTGAGGTTTAGGGATTCTGATTCAGGGTTTGTGCTAGATGATTTCCCAAATCCTTCCTAACCTATTGAACCTAATTTTCTTCAATAGTCCTCCATACTTCTGCAATGAATCTCTTCTATGTTATAAAATCACAGGAAGAATGCTGAGCAAGCCTCCACCATTTTTTCAGTTTTAAAATGAATCCAAGGCATTTCCATGCCTCAGAGTAATATGTTGACCTTAAATTCATGACCTCAGATAATGATTACATGAAACAGGTGCATTTGAAAGTCCTCCTTGTCCTGAACTTGGATCTAACTGGAGAAGTAACTGTTTTCTCTCTGTAAGTGCAACCATTTCAACAACCCAATTTCCCTTACCCTTATGGAGAAGAAAGCAAGGGGATTAAGAAGCCTCATGGAATGATACAACTCTAATGCAGTCACAAAGCCTCTGCCCCAAGAAAGTTATTTAGGGAGTGTGTGCCTGACCGCTTCAATAGAACTTACCTTGATAAAAATGTAAAAGTGGCACACATGGACTTTCCAGCTGGATAGAAGAGCTCTTTATCCCAAACTCATTGATGCAGGCATGAAAGAGATCCTTGTTGATCCCAGTCTCTCACAGCAACTGTTGTCATGGTTATAAATCATTTTTTATTGCCCTCCCTGGTCAGTAACAGAATATTAAGAATGGATTTACTGGGTGAGCACACTCAGGCTGGCTCTTCTCTCTGAGTGAAAGTTGATAGTAATAGACACTAGTCACTTTTATTGCCAGTAAAAAAAAGATGTTAATGGAAATTAAAGCAACTTATCAGCATCTACAGACATATGAATAAAGAAACTTATGTACTATAGTTGTTGTTCCATGAAAGAAACAACACAATTGGTGAGGGAAATGGGAGAAAAAGAATGCACATGTTCTATGAGACATATAAAGTAAGTTTTTATTTTACTACAGGTAGTGAATTGGCAGCTGCCTAATTTGATTACATGCGAAGGAATACTTTAACCCTGGGAGATGTAGTCTTGAAAGTAAATAGCATTAAACAATAACAACAAAGGACATGTACAAATTGGAGGTATTGGGGTTGGTTAAATAGAAAACATGAAGATAATCCTGTATTTGCTGATGCTAAGGAAATCTAGAATTTCAGGGAGGCCTATCAGTATTTGTACTGTGCTCTACTATTTTGGAAGGAAGCCGCCACTAGTGGTGCTGTGTACATTCTGTGTACCTTATTAAACAGTTGCATCTGCAAGTGTAGGTATACAATAAAGGGAAAGGTAGAGATGGTCAGTTGAGTGAATTCCAACCGCAAGTACAAAAAAGTTGGATGGGAAGCAGGGACGACTATAGGAG
Source organism: Stegonotus admiraltiensis (assembly GCA_032468215.1). Taxonomy (NCBI): domain Eukaryota; kingdom Metazoa; phylum Chordata; class Lepidosauria; order Squamata; family Colubridae; genus Stegonotus; species Stegonotus admiraltiensis. Next base: position 52,327 of record JANHZT010002285.1, read on the forward strand.
AGGGTCAAAAAAATTGTGGTAGATGATGTATGTATGCAAAGCCCTGGCTCTTTGAATGTGCATCAAATCTGCTGTGTTGCATTTTGTTTTAGTTTTACTAGCCTGATTAATTTCTTGGACTTTTTAAAAATTATCTTTTTAAAATGTTTCCGCTACTACATTTTCTTAAAGTAACATCATTGTACCAAGAAAAGGAGAGTGAAGCAATTCCTAAAATAATTTCAGTTTTACTACCAAGATCAGGCATACTTGAAAGGAAGTTGAAATTCACACCCTCCATGTGAGAATCCTTCTGGATTTTGCACTGGCAGAACCACCTGATAATGTGAATGTAGTGCCGTGCAGACTCTAAATAATGTTTCTAAAAACATCACACTGGTCATCAAGGAAACATCACATATAAGCAAACATTTTTAGATCCCAAAGGAATCTGTTCATCTTCCCTAATCTCAGCTGCAGAGTTTCTGCATTAACCAGAATGATTTCCTGACAAATTAAGCTAACAAGTATAAATCTGAATTAGTCAGTAGGATCATTTTAAAATGAAAGCACTTGTGGTCAGTTTCAATGTAGGTTGGATCCTTGCTTTTTCATTCTTGGATGGCTTATAGAGATTTCAGGTTATGCAATTATAAAATTAGTGGGACAGTCTCTGCTTTTGACCAGAGGTTCCATTGCATTTGTCTCTCCCATGTGGTGCACACCCAGGAGTCCCATTTATTCAGCTAGAATGGTGCTATTCAGATGAGAAGCACCAGGGAATTAGGCACTTACATAAAACAAATATAAATTCCAAGGTAAGGAAAAAAGGCAAAATCTATTAGGCAGAGTACTGTGTTCCTTATTGTTTCTTTCTTTTATCTGATGCCTTTAGATTATGAGGAATAGCAAAACAAAAACAAAAACCACACACAATATTTGTAGAGCAGAAGAGTATTAAATTGAGCAAAAGATGAACCAGTTATGGAAGATTAAAGTTCCCTGAAGGTAGTACACAAAGGACCTAGTTGGTAAGAGAGAACATGTGATTGTTTGTACAGGTGCACGTGGAAGGTAAGAGTTGCTCTAAAAGCACCAGAACATTTTCCCGCAGCTGCAAAGAACGAGAAAAGGAATACCTTTGAATTGAACATTTATGAGAAAAAGAGGCTCTTGCAATTTTGAAGTATCTGCAGCCCGCAAGATTCTTTAATTCCAGGTTGACATCTACGTCCCTTGTTCTTTGTGCATGCAATATTTGTAGAGAAAGACTTGGCTGACAGGTAAAAATAACAGAAAAACTCAGACGGCTTGTTTTACTTGTGAAGATATTGACATTTGCGCATTAAGCTAAGATAGTTCGGAAGAATGAAATTTGGCTTCTGATTTAGGTTCTATAGCAGGGTAGTTTTCTTGTTGGAGTTCAATCTCTGCCCTGTTCTAATAACCAAACAAGTGCAGGTGTTCACAACTTTGAGTAGTTATAGAAAAGTAAGTCAATATATTCCATGGGTTTCATTAATTATCAGTTACAGAAGCCAAATATATATATTTTCTATTCATTCATTCATTAATGAGTCGCAGTAGTGCAGTGATTAGAGTGCAGTACTGCAGGCTATTTCTGTTGATCACCAGCAGTTTGGCAGTTCGAATCTCATCAGGCTCAAGGTTGACTCAGCCTTCCATCCTTCCGAGGTTGGTAAAATGAGGACCCAAATTGTTGGGGGCAATAAGCTGACTCTGTAAACCGCTTAGAGAGGGCTGTTAAAGCACTATGAAGCAGTATATAAGGAAAAGTGCTATTGCTATTGTTATTAATCTTCAAAGCAGGCAGATCCTAAATTAAGATCCAGGATCCCTGCCATCACCTGAAAAGTCCATGTAGAGATTTTGTCTTGATAAAGAATTTTGCTTCTTATACTCTAAATATTATGCATTGCCTCTGTCCTATTTCTACATGGGAAGTTATAAAAGTATGCCTGAGTTTTGATTTTAATACTTTAATGCCCTGCATTTCTATGTTAATATGTTACTCAGTACAGAGAGCCAAAATTTGAAATCCAATTTAGATAAAGCAATTTTTAAAAAAAGATATTTTAAACAATAAGGGGGAAAAAATAAAAGAGCTAAAATTATTTGCGCTACAGATCAAATACTTTTCAAAATAAGAGCTATCCAACTGCAGCCGATTCAACAAAAAAACTCAGCTTAAAACAACGTGTGAACTTAGTCATAGTCTTGACCAGGGGTGGGTTCTACTTACCTTTACTACCAGTTTGCAACAGGAGTGCGCGTACGTGCTTCTGCGCATGCACAGATCACCCATGATGATATCGGGACGGGTGGGCAGAGCCTCCCGCCAGTTTTACTACCAGTTCTATAGAACTGGACTGAACTGGGAGCAACCCACCACTGGTCTTGACTAAGCAAAGGAAAAGCAAACATAACAGAACAAGAACCTGATAGATTCTTAGCATAAAGTGAAATTTTAGTCTGATTCTGGAGATTGAATTGAAATATTGGATTCCTAGCCAGTTCCTGGATTCCACCTAATTAAAAACCATGCTTCTGACAGATCTGGACACAAGGGTATGCTGAAATACAACCCAAAGCCAAAAAGCAAACTTACTAAATTATTAAGTGGCAAGAATGCTTTAACCATTAGATCTCATTTTCCACAATCATTTTGTCTGATCAGTTTAAAGGCAGCTTCATGGGAGAAAGCTAAAGATACATGAGAAGATAGATTTCCCAAACTTAGTGTACTTCAGAAGAAAACCCATCCAGCTCAATTAGGAAAAGGACATAACACTCCTACACTCAGTTACATATGGGTAAAGCCTAAAATACAATCTCCAAATACTCTTCTTTCAGCTGCCCTGTGACCCTTGTTTGCAGCCTTTCCCAAAACAAAAGACAATAAATCCAGATGCCAGATGATAGATGGCACTAACAAATGCAAAAGCATTTCTTTATAATAAATACCTGAAGAAATATTAGCCCTATTATGACCAGTAGGATATACTTTGAGGCAGTTACTTGCAAAAGGTAGACTTCAGTTTGGTTGCCATAAATTGGGTAAATGAGGAGGGTGGTGGAAAGAGGGAGAATAGAGGAGAAAACAGGAAAAGGTAACAGAAATACAAGGGTTGGTGATGTCTATGAATGCCTACACTGTTGTGAAATAGTTTTGATCAGATAGAAAGAGCTTTCAGTGCCCAGTGGAAAGTAAAATGGGAAAAGCTAAGACCAAAAACAGAGATAAGGAGATCCAGTTTGGTACAGGGGTGAAATTCCAAATTTTTCCCTACCGGTTCTGTGGGTGTGGCTTGGTGGGCGTGGCAGGGGAAGGAAATTGCAAAATCTCCATTCCCACCCCACTCTGGGGCCAGCCAGAGGTAGTATTTGCCAGTTCTCTGAACTACTCAAAATTTCCGCTACCGGTTCTACAGAACCTGCTGGATTTCATCCCTGGTTTGGTATGGTGGTGAAGGCACCCAACTAGAAAACAGAAGACTTGAGTTCTACTCCTGACTTGAGCACAAAGCCAGTCAGGCAATCTGGGGCCAGTCCCTCTCTCTCAGCCCTAGGAAGCAGTCAAGGGCAAACCACTTCTGCAACCTTGCCAAGAAAATTGCAGGGATTTGTCCAGGCAGTTGCCAGGAGTCAAAACTGACTCAAAGACAATTTGCGCTCACACATGCACCACAAAAACAAAGCCAAGAAAGGGCCAGTCAGAAAAATCTCCGACCCCATGGCTAGTGAAATTCCCAAGTTCATATGGAGATGAACTGGGGAATCTGTGGATGCCCAAGTTAAGTACAAAAGGTTGCAGCCAATTGTTTACAATGTAGAAAATAACTGCTGTGCCCCGATCCTGATCTTGTTTTGCTCAAAGTATGCAAACAGGAAGTCATGGAGAAGCTACTTCTTTTGGTTTTGAATGTACCAGCCTCTGAAACTATAAATCTTGTTAAGCTGGGGTTACTCTCTGTGGAGAAAAGCAATATTCTGGCCCTTAAAGAAAGAGCTAAATTTTAAATCCTGTTATGGAACATGGATCGTAAACCAATAAAGAAAAAGCTGAATCAAAAACAATGTTTCCACTCTGTTTATAGATGAACAGTCTTGTTTCGTTTTGCTTTGTTTTTCCCCACAGAACACACATCGCTCAAATATTTGGACCATAATGCTCTTAAATGTAAAATTCTTCCCACAGTGATGGCAATATTAACAGGATAACATTTTAAGTAGATCAGGAATCCCTTGTGATTCAACTTACAGCAGTCTCAGGTCCTCTCATGGGCTTAGGACCACCACAATGCATTCTGAAAGCAATCAAGAAGCAGTAATATACAATAAAACAGAATATATTAATGTTGCAAGAACCAATTCAATGTACATCGTGTTACTGGCACCTTGTATCATTTGCCAATTATTTACTATTATTCTGCAGAACATATGTGACACCCAATGGCCAGTTTTAGAATTATATTTCTAATACATTAATAAGATTTTGGAGCACCCATTGGGCATCAACGAACCTGAATGTTAAAAAAATAATTCCCTAAAAGTCAACAAGTGGAAAAACACCTCCCAAAAGGAAAAACCACACAACACAATGTGTCATAATGTATTCAAAATAAATAGATCTGTATACCATATGTATGCATTAAAAAGCAAGATACATTATGCAAATGTGTGAATGCAACCAAATGTTTTCTCTCATTACCTCCTTATTAGATTTATGGATACACCCCATTTGTTACAATGCTGGATGTGAATCTGTGACCATTTCTGAATGCAAATTATTATATTTCATCTTAGGTGGGTTTGTTTTGTTTTCTTTTCTTTTCTTTTCTTTTCTTTTCTTTTCTTTTCTTTTCTTTTCTTTTCTTTTTTCTTTTCTTTTGAAGATAAAGGTTTTTCTTAAGTTCAACTCTTACCTACCACAGAACACATCAATGTACCCAGTGGTGGGATTCAGCCAGTTCGCACCACTTCGGGAGAACCGGTTGTTAACTTTCTGAGCAGTTTGGCAAAC
>JANHZT010002285.1:57449-67960 GCA_032468215.1 Stegonotus admiraltiensis
CTGCTGGGAAGGGAGTAAGCTGCTAGCTCCCTTCCCTGCAGCCCTGCCATGCTTGCCTGCCTTCTACGTGGCCTTCCACTTGCCTGCCTTCACACAGGCGTGGCCAGCCAGCAATTGCTACCAGTACTGTGAACTAGCCCCAATCTCTGCTACCAGTCCTCCCGGACCGGTCCGAACCGGTAGCATTTCACCCCTGGACCCAGAGTCACTCAAGATCCTTCTTATGGTGGCGATTTGCAAGGAGACTCTGAAGCAACAATCAGGAGCAGGTGAGTCATCCATAAGATGAGAAAATTAAAAGAGCATCCCTTTAATTTTCAAATTGACAATAAGTTGCTTTTCATTTCTTAAACACTTTACAGGTAAAGTAGCTTGACTTATAAGTGTTCATTTAGTGACTGTTTAGTTACAACGGCACTGAAAAAGATGACTTGTTTTTCACACCTACAACAGTTGCAGTATTCCCATGGTCATGTGCCTAACTTAGCAACTGACGCATATGGTAGAAGTCCTGGGGTCATTGTGATCCCCTTTTGCGATCTTCTGATAAGCAAAGTCAATGGGGAAATCAGATTCACTTAACAACTGTGTTACTAATTTAACAACTGCAATGATTCAATTAACAACTGTGGCAAGAAAAGTCATAATGGAGCAAAACTCACTTAAGTGTCTCACTTAGCCACAGAAATGTTGGGCTCAGTTGTGGTCATAAGACAAGGACTACCTGTATTTATTGTATTTACTAAGCTAGGAGTCTTTTCAATCACAGCCTGTTACTCCCTTTGAAAATTAGTGCTATTTTGGGGACATTATTGTTGAAGGATGAAGAGGTTTGTTAGAGGTGAGCTAAAATAAGGCAGCGTGGAGTACTTTTTTTCATCATTTTCATGAATTTGCCACCTGTATTTGACATTGAGTTATAATTTCTGCTTTTGGATTGTTTCTTGTGGGAGGCTGACATCTTCTGATCTTAATGGGTTTTGATTGACCAGGAGATACCAGCTTATCTATAAACATTTTTTTTTAAAAAAATTATACTTTTGACCACAAGAGGGAACTAAAGAAGACAATGAAGCAACATAGACGCCATCTAAGCCAGAAATTGTAAAAATTATTTCGGAGTATTTAAACAAAAAAATTCACTTCAACTATGTTCCAAAGAAGTCATGAGAGGAGCAAGGATGTTAAAAAGATGCATTAGAATTCATTTAAATTATAGGTGAAATATATATTCTTAAAATGAATATAAAAATGTTAGATTTGAATGTTTATAATGATTTTTGTTAATATGTTTAGGAAGACTAATAACAGAAATATAGTATATATCACTTCCCATAATGAGGAAAAAAAGAAAAAATGGATTTGGTTAAGAATGTAATGTAGTTTTAAACAAAGAATTTATTTGATCTTGTTTCTGTTGGGGTAGTGTTTCTGGTTTTCATGCTTGAAATAGAACAAAAATGAAAACTACAATTTAGTTTGAAAATTTAATAATTATGTAGATGTAGAACTGGATTATAGTAATTATCGGTAATGTAAAAAATTTAGGCTGTAATTATATTAGTACTTTACTGTGTTAAGAATCCAAAGTCAACACCTTTTTTCAACTCTTTTAAATCTTTTTTTAATCTTCATTTTCATTGTATTTTATGCTATAATAAATGTTAATAGAATTTTCAAAGTAGTTGAAGCTCTTTGAACTATAACCTTCCTAGTTTGAATGGCAGGGAATGAATACAGGATATTGGGGAACATCATTTTGTGGCATTGCAGTGGTCTAAGATGGCTTGACATGGAAGTTTCCATGATACATCTCAGGGGTTTCCAAACTTGGCAACTTTAATAGTTGTGGACTTCAATTCCCAGAATTCTTCAGCCAGATATGCTGATATATTTGTAATGTATCTCCACCTTATTCAGTTAAAGCTGTATGTGTATAGGGGTTCTTTGGTTTCGCTTGGTACTACATGGGAACACATCCAACCCATGTTACAGCTCAGACAAATATGAACAAATCTAAGTTGCAGAAAAAGAACAAAATACAAGTAGTCTGTTTATTGTCCACTTGTTCAGCAACTGAAGTTGTGATGGCACTGAACAAGAGATACTTACAACAGGTCCTCAAAAGTTGCAGCAGCTGCAACATCCCCATGGTCATGTGATTGCAATTCAGGATGCTTGGCAACTGGCTCACAATTATGTCACACACAGCATCCCAGATACATAGCCAGCATTTGCAACCTTCACAACTGGCTTCCGGACAACAAAATCAGTGAGGAAACCAGCTGAAGGTTAAAAATGGCCATCACATGATTTGTGAGATGCTGCAGCCGCATGGGATTCACCTAACAACGGCAATAGCAACTACCAGAACTGTTGTTAAGTTGGTGCAGCCAAGTGACATTGTGCCTTACCACTGGGTTACTTAACAATGGGGTTTCCAGTTCCAATTATGGTTGGTAAGTGACAACTAACCTTTACAATGTAACAAGGCAGCTCGAAAAAACTAGAATTTATTCCAAACTTGCTCCATGATAGCAAAAAAGGGCTTGGTGCATCTTCAGTACAAAATTCCAGTTACAAGCATTTCATTATGTTCCATATATCACAGACTAATACTTCATAAAGACAATGTATATTTATTCACTTTACAAAGGAGAGCAGCATTAAGTTGCAAACAGCTCCAATTATAGACAAATTAAACTGTACATTATACTGGTGAATGGCTCAAAAACTTTACCCATTGTTTATATTCAGCTTAATTGAGCTAATAGCAACCCTATTCTTCCCAAGATTAAAAATTCATAATAAATGTATAAGTTTTGTGTAACATTATTCACAAGTCGCTGCCCTCCCCGTTTTCATTATTTTTCTCCCTCCAAAGAATTCTCCCTGGGTCACCCAGTAAACTTATATACAAGCGCAAAAAACCAAAAAGTTAGGATTATGCACAAGTCTTTTTTTTAAAGTACATGAAAAATGACTGATTTACACACACATATAAAAAAAAGTCAGTTTAGTCTTAAAATCTGGTTTGCAATGTATCATTGCTAAGGTATGAATAATTCTCTTATGAGAGAATGGATGATGTGGAGGAAAGAGGAAGAACTACCAAGAAATTCAAAGTAATGTTTTTGAGTCTTACAAAAATATTTATTTTCTTCCAAAAAATTGTAGCAAGATGCCAACTAGGAAAGTATTTAACTAAAGCAGATTAAGAAGATAGAGTGGTCTTCAATCCATCAAAACTTAAAACAAAGCTGCAATAGGGTCATTACCCAATGGGGATCGATAAGCTATTAGCTTGAGCTGTAAAATGAATATCCAAATAAAAAAGTTAATTTGCTTGCTATGTGGAAGAAAGTTGTTTCACTGTAATCCCTAGAAATATAGAACTGAAGAATGATGGCATTGTGCACTCCAGATTTGGAAACAAGAGTTTTCCAATATGCCATCAGATAGATTAGGAATCAAGTGTGCCCTCCTTGCGTGATCCAAGTGGCTTCCAGCATGGCAATCCAGAAGTGACACATTTTGGTAGCCAGCTCCAACAAGCTTTCTTTCTTTAAACAGTGTGCTATTCTTCTTCACTTTCATTTTCTGGATCCAAATCTGACTCTCCATTGATTTCTTTTTCTATTGCCATCTCCTGGTCATCGTCTGACTGTTCATCTCTCTCATTGTTCTCATCTTCTTTCTCTTCATCTTCATCCCAATTTTCCTAAAGGAGAGAGAGAGCATCACAAAATATGCATTCACCATAATCACTTTTAACCTCTTAAGTATGTGGAGAAAGACACTGAACTTTACTTACATCTGAATCTCTCTCTGCAGCCATCTCATCATCTGAACCATCGTCTGATGATTCTGTCGATAAAGAACACCAATGTATGATATTTGTTAACTAAAGAAAATAAACATGGCCCACCAAATGAAGAAAATGGCAACCAAAAATGTGTTTGATAACTTCTCGTCAATATACCTTTGAGTGCATCTTATCAGTATACCTACAGGTAGACCTTGCTTAATACAAGTAATCCTTGACTTGCAACAGTTCATTTACTAACCGTTCAAAGTTGCAACAGCATTGAAAAAGGTAACTTATGACCATTTTTCATACTTAAGACCATTGCAGCATCCCCGGGGTCATGTGATCAAAATTCAGAAGCTTGGCAGGGTCATGTAACCTTTTGTAACCTTCTGACAAGCAAAGTCAATGGGCAAACCAGATTCACTTAACAACATTCACTGGCTTAACGACTGCGGTGATTCACTTAACAACTGTGGCAAGAAAGATCGTAAAATGGCCCAAAATTTACTTAACAAATGTCTCACTTAGCAACAGAAATTTTGGGCTCAATTGTGGTCATAAGACAAGGACTACCTGTAATTGCCCTGTTTAGCAACTGTCTGCAATTATGATGGCACAGCAAAAGTAGCTTTATGATCAGTCCTCACGACTGTTGCAATGTCCCTGCAATCACATGATTGGCATTTGGGCACTTTTCATCCAGTGGGTGTTTACAACTGTTGCAGTATCTCACAGTCACGACTGCCATTTGCTTGACAAGCAACTTCTGACAAGCAGTCTCAGGAGCAAGTGATATCTGACTTAGTGACCGCATTGCTTAGGGATAGACTTGCCAGACCCAAATGTAGTTGTATCTTGTTTTTAAGGAGTAGCTCATAAGAAGTCAGATCCTTATGAACGCAAGGATCCTGAAAAGACTGATATCCCATGCTTTTTTGAATCTTTGTAATATTAACATGGGACAAATTAGAAATATATTCCAACAAACCCATTTGGTTTTCTGAGGTAAATGTATAACACTATTCCTTTCAACAGATGAAAATAATTTTCTTTAAATATATTTTTAAAATTTATATTATCATATTCAGAAATTGCCCATCTCCATCATAGAGCAACTATGGACGGTGCAAATATACACTGAAGTAGGGCTTATATGTTACAGTGTCAAATTTGGCATGATGACAGCACACAGTAGAAAAGCCTCTAGATACTTTCGGCAGACTAGCAACTCACCCTAAATAAGCCAGCCACAATGCTTCCAGTTTTCACTGTTGTTTTGATCAAATATTTAAGCATTATAAAATTGCACTTTATTTAGTAAATGAGGTAAGGAACCTGTGCTTCTCCTGCTTTGAGCCTACAATCTCCATCTTTTATACAGGCAATCCTGGATTAAGAACATCCTACTTATGGATGGGCTGCCTATTATTAAAAGTGGCAGACATCATTGTCCTTCCTTGAGCCAGTGAACTGCTGAAGCCAGGCAATCTTTTTAATGAACCGCTGAGTCCATGCATTTTTAATACAGGGCCTGCCTTCAGAAGTTCCAAGCAGTTCATGAAAACATTACATGGCTTCAGAGGTTCATCAGCTTAAGGAAGGAGAACGTCATCTGCTATTTTAGTAATAGGTGGCCCATTCGTTAAGTATGAGTTCCAACCTGCATACAAATTCAAGTTAAAGACAGGAATAGAACTCGATTCTTAATCCAGGGGATTGTCTGCATAAGCCATCCTCGTGTACTCACAACTGGGGCTGGCAATTTTGTCACTAAGTACTATGTTCCTTGGCAGAAAAACCATGTGTCCTCACCAGAACTACAACCGTGGTTGTCATTAAGCAAATAACCATGGCTGTTAAGCGAGGCATCACATGACCGTGACTTTCAATTTTACTTTCATGTTCTCTGTTACTTTTGCTTGTTGGAAGCTTATTGTGAAGCTTGCAAACGGCAATCACATAACCGTGGCATACGACAATGATCATAAATGCTTACCAGTTGTGCCCAAATGGTGATCACGTGACCATGGGGCTCTGAAATAACTGTAAATGTGAGGATTAGTCACAAAGCTAGTTTTCCCCCCAACCATTGTTAACTTCAAACTGTCATTAACGAAGTGGTCAAAAGCAAAGACTTCTTGTAATCAATCACCTGCTGTACTTGGGGGTGGGGGGGTGGAGTTCAAAGTCAACAACATCTGGAAGGTTAGCTACTCTTGGTCCTACAAGGTTTATGCTTATTTTTTCTCTACATGTTCAGGCTGTGCACAGAAAATTTGTGTCTACTGCTCACATGCCAAAAATCTGCACTTTCCATGAAACATCTGCCATACATCCCCTTTAAGACATCCCACTGAGGGTGTAGAAACCAGGACAGGAAGTGTAGAATGGAAAGCAGGGACAAAAAAAAAAAGACAAGCAAAGTATCTAAAGAAATCTTCTAATGGTTTTCCTACTAAGTCTGATTAAAAAATATACAAACTTCTCCATTCCCCAAGCATTCAATTTTAAGTGAGAAGATCCAACTGAAAAGACAGTCAACTAAAAAATAGAGCCAGAAAGTAAAAAAGAATACACTATCTTGAGGGGCCTGGGTGCTCTCTGATGTTACTTAGTTTGGGTAATGAAACATCTGCAAGGAAACAACCAACCTCAGAGAGCACCAAGGATCCCTCATTTCAACCCTGAGCTACAAATATTCTCCTTTATTAATGCACTTTTCTGACTGATCCAAATTGATTAGTACCGAATTTCTTTTGCTTACCTTCTTCATATACTAGTTTTGCAGTCTGATCGATATCCGGCACATCCTGAACCTGTTCTAATGCAGCCACCTAAAAAAAGTATTTGGTATCAACAGAGATTGTAGCTAGGCCATACAGCTTGTGTGGAATTCAAATTACGTTACATCAAATAGAAATGATTAACTACGTACGATTTTTGAAAAGCGCTATTCTGTACACTATTGCTAATTCATCAAATGAAGTTTTAATTCCAATAAAGATGATTTTTTTAAATTACATTTTCACAAGTTTAGTAATACCTGATTCTGCCTTTTTAAATTGTTAACATTGTAAAAGCAACATTTGTATGTTTTGAGTAAAAATATTATTACACACTATTATATCAAACATACCTTTCCAAAAACTCAATATATGTATTAGTCTGTAGCAAGTAATGAAGGCATATTACAAACTAATGATATCACTCGACATAAAACTTTTTAATGTCTATGACTAGAATCCATATTATCTTCTATACAAAACAGGCTCTAACTAACTAAAGCTTTCTATGCAACTGAAAGCGATGGTGCAACCACTCTGTCCAGTAGTGTTATATGCTTAGGATGGTAACTAAGTAATTATCTCAGAGACAAAGAAAGATAACTGAAGCTCCAACCCAAATATTAAAAGTGATTGCTTTTTACTGGCATTAACAGATTGTTTCTGTACTCAAAAAATCGAACTGTTTCTGCTTTAAAAGGATTCCACATCTGTAACAAAGTACAAGTTTTATATTTCACTACAAGAGCTGAACTGAATCAATTTTGGCATCAAGAAAAGAAACAGCAGCTGCTACTAAATTACAGCAAACAATGGCCATTGAAGATAAAAATGTTTTAATCTATTTATTTTCCACCGAATTGTCATTATAGGCTTGTTCTGTTTAATTTATTAGATTTATGTTCTGCCTATCAGTAAATATATAATTAGGTAGCCTTATGAAAACATGAATACATATGTTCTTGTGCTTTAACATCCACCTGAAAAGAAGATAACTCTAAATTTATTGTAACCCCATCTCTGAAGATTAGGACAAATAAATTTTGTGCACCTTCATCACTGTATTGTCAGTGAATCTGTAAAACTCCTCTACTGAAACAAAATTATACAGGTCTCTAGTGGGATAAAAGGCTTCTTGATGCAATGCCTTCAATTAAAGATTGGAATTTCCCTGGATGCCTTAACATAAATGTTTTCTTTTGCCAAAACTGGTTTTCTATTTATGAGAATTGTTGAATTATCAAGCGCACAGAAATTCTGCAGCTTCAAATGATCAACAGGAAGCTACCCTTAATGGTGGGGATCACCTTCTATATTTGGAAATTATGCATAACTGCACTATTCCAGAGAAAATTATCATACACGAAAAGCTTTCTAAGTAAGACTGCTACAGCATTGATCATGTGTATCTTCATTTTCCCCAAAATCACTCTGAAAGGGATCATCAGAGTTCTTCCGTGTTATAAATTCTGGCGCACTGGCAAACCCTCCCACATTTGATAGAAGATATCATTGTTTATTTATTTATTTATTTATTGGTTCAATTTATATGCCGCCCTTCTCCAGAGACTCAGGGTGGTTTACAATGCATTATAGCAATAGCCTTCATACTTTTGTATATACCTGCTTAGTAGAGCTTTCGCCCCCCCAAAATGGTGTTCTTTTTATACAAAGTCAGCTTATTGCCCCCACAATCAGGGTCCTCATTTTACCTACCTCAAAAGGATGGAAGGCTGAGTCAACCTTGAATTGTTATTAGTAACATACGCTCATGGAGCAAGATGATCAAATTTAACTTACTTGAGTAATAATAAGATATAGTTTTCCATGCAAGCGAGACAGCTTTTGCAAAGTTTTTACTCTGCTTTCCATTAACTCATATAATGTTCCAAGCTGGGAGGCTAGATCTGGCAACTGTGATGGGGATAGAGAAAAAAGAGAATAGTCAACAGAGAACTACCATGTTTTCCCAAAAATAAGACCCTGTCTTATATTTTTTTGAACTCTGAAATAAGCGCTTGGCCTTATTGCCATGCACTCAAAAGCCCGATTGGGCTTATTATCAGGGATGTCTTATTCTGGGGAAAACGGTATGAAGACATATGCAAATGTAGTTCTAGGCCATTTCTATATTAAACATACAGAATATTTATTTATATTTATATATAACCCTTGCTTAGACTGCCCTGTTTAGTGATTGCCTACCTTACTGCATAATTTTTTCTGAGCAATTACTGCATAATGTTATCTGAGCAATTAAACAGCTTACCTCATCCTATTTCAAATTTGTCAATTTTTTCATCTTAGAGGCAAACATCATACTGCCATGTTATGCACTTAACATGAGGTTCACTTAGTATTAGTGAATTGGGAAAGGAATTAACTTTAAACAAAAGAATTCAACAAGCATAAATTCAACATGAGAAGGGGAGAGAAAATTGTACACAATGACTGCAGAAGCAAAAGGCAATTCATGAAATCTAATTTTCTCTCCTCTCTGTTTTTGGCCCTCCTAGCAGATTTGAATCAATTCTTCTTTACTTTAACAAGCCTATGCAATATAGTCAAACTAGTAAGCAGACAAGAAGTAGTGGATGGTCTGAAAATTATTAGGAACCCTTGTGGTGCTCTCTGAGCTTGGTTGTTTTCTTGCAAACATTTCATCACCTAAACTAGATAACATCATCAATGCTAGACTGATATTACGTAATTTGGGTAATGAAACATCTGCAAGAAAACAACCAAGCTTAGAGAGCATCGAGGACTTTTCATTTCTACCCTGAGCTACAAATATTCTCCTTTATTAGTCTGGAAATGCCTTCCCTTCATGCACCCACCAGATGAAACCAAAATAGTAAAAAGCCCTGTGTTTCAGAGTACTTACTGTTGAAAGGTAGGAGGCATGCATAGTTAGAACAGGTTTTAACCATCGAACCATTTGTGAAGCACTAGAAAATAACAGCAAAATCTTTCATTTATTACAGAGGGTCAGAAAAAAATAAAAAATCATATTTCAAGGTGATAAATTTAAACTACATCTATAAAGATACAAAGAAGGATCAAGTCTCATGCATTAATGATAAGTAATATTATAGATAAAAGTATCCATGGAATAACTTTTATCAGCTATACAGTTCACAGGCAGCAACAAAAAGAGAATTAGGGTCCCCCTTATTTTTCTGTTTCAGATGAATGTACAACATAGGACTATATGAGCTTTTATCTTTTATAACCTTTTAGAATTTCAGGTATAAAGCTAATGTTGCAGCTCTAATCTGCAGTTATATACAGATTTACATTTTAAGAAATCCATTTTTTTAAGTAAATGTGTCTCTTTAAGCACTATCATGTTTTCTTTTTAGGCTCCTGCAAAAGTCTGGTTTAATGAACAGCATTAATCTGGTTTAATGAACAGTAAGTGCTGCATTTCCAAAACTTCTAAGGATTTTTTTCCAAGCCATCTTTGAACCATGTAAATTAAAACTAAACAAGCAAATCAGATATACAAAGAGCACCCCATTCCACATGGCTTTCAAATGAATAACCCAGCTCAATATTTTAAACAGTGCCCCCTCCCCCACTATTTATTATTATCAGAAAGAATATTAGGTAATTTATGCTTACTTGTATGGATGCCCTTGTAGCCTTTTTGTGAGCTGAAACAGAAATGGAAAATGTAAAGACTGAGATGCATTCAGATTTTTATATAAATTACCGTATATTCTTCAACAAAATGCAGATATATTAATTCTCAAACAGTCTAAACACGTGATGGCGAACCTATGGCACGGGTGCCACAGGTGGCACACGGAGCCATATCAGTGGGCACGCGAGCTCAGTTCTGGCACACATGCGTGCACTGGCCAGCTGATTTTCGGGCCTTCTGGGCCCACTGGAAGTCAGCAAACAGGCCATTT
>JANHZT010002285.1:112699-125048 GCA_032468215.1 Stegonotus admiraltiensis
CCACTCTCGAATTGGCCTTTTTAGTCACACCAGATGCTGTTTTAGGACCTCTTTCCAGAGCACGATACCATAGTCTTTTGAGACCGAAGGTTGCCAATGAATCAAAAGAGCAATAGAATATAAAATGCTCAGATTGTGATTTAAACAGACTTATGGAAGACAATGCTTTTTTTCTTTCTTTCTTTTTGCAAAGTATAGATTAAAAAGTAAAGGTTTAAGTACATACAGTATCCTTGTTTCACCACTTTAAAAGCCTTGATATCTTTCAGGTGCCCTGCTGGGGTGAATCTAAACTGACAATAACACCTTTTAATAAATCATCAGAGATATATTCTTCTCTGGAGACTTTGCCTAATGGCAATGCCAGGATCAGATATTCGATTTCTTTTAAAGAGCAAGGAGCAGTGGTGGGTTGCCCCCGGTTCGGACCGGTTCTATAGAACCAGTAGTAAAACCAATGGGAGGGTTCGCCAACTGACTCGGATGTCATCAGAAACGATCTGCACATGTGCAGAAGAGTGCGTGGGCATGATGCGAACCGGTAGTAAAGGTAAGTAAAACCCACCCCGGCAGGGAGCCAGGGTATGGTATCACAAAGTTGTAGGTTAATTGACAGATTAATTGGAGTAGGATGGGGAGTCATCTAATATATATGGATCACCCATTCCTTTTTGGTCATTCATATCTCTGCATTGTTCTTATCCTCATCCAAATTGGCATTTACCAATTTCCAATGCCAGAGACATTTGATATAATGTCTTTTTGTGTTTTAGGATACAGTTATACACAATTTTCTTTCTAAGCAATTGTATTGCTCCTGAGGCACAACTATCTTTTGCTCTCCTTGCCAAATTACTATCTAGGCAACATGCTGTTCCACATCCCATATCAAACCAAAGGCTATGTTATTGGTGAATTGAATTTTATTTAGAAGTGTCCTGCCTTGATTCTTTATTTTCAGCCTACCACCCATCTTCAAAGCCAGTATATTAGAATGTGATAGGCTGCTGATCACTACAGTCTTGTGAAATAACACCTGTGGTTTGAAATGTTCCTATTATGCCAAAAGGGATACATACATAGTTAATTGTTGTTGTTCTATTTGTTGTTAATTCCCCATTAGGATGGATAGCTACGTATAGGTCACTGGCTTTGTTGTCATTTATTATGTTCAGTCCTCTTGTTTACAAAAGTAGAAGGACATGTCTCATTTATAATCTGTGCATTTACTATTAGTTTGATTTAACCCATGTTATAGGTCTTACTTTTGGTCCCCTTCTTTTACATTTGTCATTGATGGATTGATCCCTCTTTTTCAAAGCTTTTAAGGTTAGAAGGGCATGAGGTTATAGATGGTGATATTACCTGTTTATTAATTAACTCTTCTTTTAAGCAGGATAATTTTAACTGATAGGATTTTGTTCCATGGGGTAAATCGTTTGTCCATATTGTGCCAAATGCAGCTTGTTTGCTACCACCTCCTACCCACTGCAAGCAGATCTGCAGCTAAAGATGGCAGGCCTTCCGAACAGATTCCTTTTTTATGGGTGTGGCAGCTGAGCACGTGGAAAACGTCAGAATTCCCTAAATGCTTCTCCAACTACATATAATTTGTCACACTACTTTTGCAGTGATGTTCTGAAGGACATTGTAATTAAAAGGTCCTGTAAGTTTTGGTGTATATAAGAATACACCACTCCTAATTCTCCACTATTATTTCAAGGAATGCACCATTACTTTTTCCTAATCAAGACAAATTTCTCATAAACTGGGTAGGTGAATGAGAAAAGGTAGTTGAACTATATATAATCAGAGGGTGATAAGATGGTTCTTTGTGATGTCATTGCTGCCATAGAAACTATGCATGCACACAAATGAAAGTGCCACATCTGGCAGAAGAGCATGGAAAGTTGAGAGAGGAGGCAACATTTTCGGTCTGGCAGGGTCATCAGAGCAGTTCAGCTGATAAGGAACCTTACAGTCTTAGGTACATTCCACTTCCAAGCCTCAGATGTCTCAGGAAGTTGGTTACACAGCCAAGCAGTGTGGGTAAGGGCAATCTCTATAATCCTGGAGGAGAAAAGGACCAGGAATGCAAAATGATTTGTTTTGTCGATGTTTCCAGCCTGAACATTAAGCAAACAGATGATATAGATAAAGATGGTGCTGGCCAGTCTAAATCTGCTGAATCTGCCGCAGGACTTGATCTGGGGAAAATGCAGGACAAAGAGGTCATAGTAATAAAGGACAGTGACACACCAGAACAGGCTTAAGACAGAAGGAGCAATTTGTCTGTTCAAACAAGGCTCAACCGAAGAGCTTAATGTTGTGTCCTGACTTTTTGATGACCTGCAAAAATATGTATGTGGATTTCAGCATTCACCATCCCCTTCAACTGCCCCTCCTGCACAAAAGCCACTGGCAGCGGACAAGATGTCCCAGAATAACAATAGAGCTCTCAAAGCTTTGGAAGGTCAACAAACGCTATCAGATGAAGTAGCAAGCACTGTCCAAAAGCTGTGTACTTTGGTTATGCAGATGGCAAGTAAATAGATCTCTGAAAATTTGGAAGATGCTGCCAGCAAATGTATACACCAGGAAATTTATGCTACTAAAGACGGGAAAGCTCTTAATCCCTCTGGTTTAGTAAGGTTGCATCCAGGATGGTGAATGAGATTATGGAAAATGATCAGGATTCCAATAAAGATAAGAGGAGGGTAAAGGACTCCCCAAGAAAACCTCTTTTTTTTAAAATGGTGAATTTATAATCTCTATTTCTTCAAGTAAGAAATATGCAAAATATAAGGAAATCTTTTTTTCCTTGAAAAGTACATATCAGATTAAGAACTAGCAATATGATTATGGAAAATAATAATCTTAGACAAATATAATTTTGGTCACTAAAATGCCTCTACCTACAGTAGTTTATGTCTCATTCCAAATAAGTACTAGTATTTTCTGTAAATTTCAGTTTTCATAATTAGCTGGACAGCAGGGGGCAGCAGACATCCACTGCCAAAATCAAACTGTTCATTCCCTTGCAAAATCAGTTTGCAAGTACTATTACACATTACAGAAATTAAGTTTATAAATATTATAGGGTCATTTCCATTTGGTATGGTGCAGTGCATGAAACTGGTCATTGTTAATCATGTAAATGGTTGCATCATAAGAACATGATAAATTGAATATCCCACATTTTCCAAGTAAACATCCAATGTTAATCTTATCCCAGATCCCATAGATCAGTTCTACACCATGAAGACGGAATTATACAGCATTAAAAACTAGCACTTCCTTGCAATATGTTGGTTCACCATCTTTGAGCACAGGGATTGATGAGTTCTGGTAAATCCATTTAAAATGCTCAGAAATTAAAACTGCAAGTCCAATTTTGTGTGAACAGTTTGAATCTTTCTAAAACTGTTGAATTTTAGATTCTGAATTTAGCTAAATTTGATGCACATTTGTAATTAGCAGTAATATTTTGTTTGAAAAAACATGGTTAGGATCAAGAAAACCAGGGTTACTTGCATATACTGCTAGATTTCACTGAAGTCAGGGACTTAAAAGACATGTCTACTGCCCCTTCCTGCTTCTGTACAATGCTCTTGATGCAAGTATCCATTGGTTGCCATCATTTGACCCAAATAAAGCATGCTGGGTTGCAAGGTGATCATTTTCCTAATCACAACCCAGCTGAAAGCTGCTTGAGACATGAACAGATTTCCTAGAGATAGTTCATAAATTTGATGTTTGAGTAACAGCAGGATTGGACTGTCAGCATGCAGAAAGAAGTTACTTCTTAGTATGAACACAAATTGTATGTAAGAGAATGGGTTATTCTGATTTGAATTTATCCTAGGTTTCACGAATAAATGTGTGTACCCTCTTAATGCATGCAATTTCCAATACACTATGGCAAGATGGAGATTTCAGGAACATTTCATCATCTGTTCAATGCTGATTTCTTTTTATTGGTCTGTTATACATTGGAATTCAAAGATGTGCAATAGTATTGGACCTAATGTTTTAACTAAATTTTATGGTCAGAATCCAAATAATTGGTAGGTTGTGTCTTGAACAAGCATTAAGAATTTTAGATTATTATCCCAGTGCATAATCAGGTACTTGTTCAAAGGAAAACAGACAAGGAAAGCTTCATTGTTAAAAGCTGAATTTTCTGTAATGCCAGGAAAAGTGGAAAACAGATAATTCAATGGCATATAATCAATCCATCTAAATCTGTGATGGCAAACCTATGGCACGGGTGCCACAGGTGGCACGCGGAGCCATATTGGTTGGCACATGAGCTCAGCTCTGGCCCACATGCGTGGGCCGGCTAGTTGATTTTCAGGCCTTCTGGGCCCATCTGAAGTCAGGAAACACGCTGTTTCCAGCCTCCAGAGGGCATCAAGGGGAGGGAGGCAGTGTTTGCCCTCCCCAGGCTCCTAGAAAGGCTCTGGAGCCTGGGGAGAGCGAAAAATGGGCCTACTGTGCCCACTGTGCCATCGCGTGCCAAAAGCATGGGGAGCATGACAGGGTGTGGGGCGCATAGAATTATGGATGTGGGCACACGTGTGACACCCCACCACGCTCCCCTCGCTTATGGCACGCAATGGCAAAAAGGTTAGCCATCACTGATCTAAATGATAAATATATCCAACAGCTGCTGATATTGCTCATTACAGGAGGAAAAAAATATAGTTCATCACCCCAGTATTTTTTTTCAGTTAGAATCTACCCAGAATCTTGTTTGAAAACTCTACTAAGAATTAACTGAGTTTTTAGGCATGCTTAACATTTATTTCTAGTTTCACTGAAGAAACTGATATATAATCCAATATACCTTTTTTTGCCTATTGCTGTGAAACAAATTAGATTTTTTTAACAAGTCATTAATAGGAAAATTATTTTTTAAAATCACTAAGGTTACTTGGTGCTGACCTGAATTGGTTATACAAGTGCTATAAAATGTTAAAATCTATATTTTTATACGTTGCATTTCTTATTTGTGTATTGTTTGCTTCCCATTATAGTTAAAGGTTTTTAGTAATGAGACAATAACATAGCTTATTTTAAGTTATGGTTTGCTCAAAGTTTGAATAGTCCACAATTGGCTGAATTTACATTTAATAAAAATTGTAATGGCTTGTATTGCATAGTAAGGGTACCTCATTCCTCTCAAGTTTTAAATTACATGCGATGGATTAACCTAAACTCTGTATTCCACTGTGTTTTTAAAACAAGATAGGAAAAACAGGCAGGACCGTTTTGAAGGTTATAACTTTTTTACTTTTATATTTTTCATATTTTTATATGAATATGCAGATGAAAAAGCAGGGGGCAGGCTACATACACTCTTTTTAGAGAAGTGAACAGCTTAAATTGTAGTAGTTGCTAATATTTTGAATAGCTTTCCGGCTGCTTCTTCCATACTGATGCACTGGGGGATTTTTTTTTTTCCAATATTTCTCCCATCTCATATTCTT
This sequence comes from Stegonotus admiraltiensis, assembly GCA_032468215.1. NCBI lineage: Eukaryota > Metazoa > Chordata > Lepidosauria > Squamata > Colubridae > Stegonotus > Stegonotus admiraltiensis. Next base: position 118,192 of record JANHZT010002285.1, read on the forward strand.
AACCCTGGATGATTTACAATTAATTAATTATAATTTTCCAGTTATTGGTCTGATCTGGTCCTTTTTTATTTCTTCTCCACCTAAAATACAAAATTAATACCACTATGTAGTAAGTAAATAACAAAAATCAGAGTAGTCTCTCAAATATGCATATTTGAAACTGGTAGCTTGCACATACTTTAGTGTCTTCCAAATCAAGAAGTAACAATATTAATGATTTAACAGATGTTACTTACCAGTAATTCCACAATTTTAATTTTCACTCCGCCTTTCTAAATATTGGTATTGGCAATCCCAACAAATCTGTATTTGTGGGAGCAAAGGAAATGTCTGACAAAATGAGGGGATTCTACCAGGCTTGCAAAAAGGTAATTGAGGGTTAGATGAGACTCTGGATGTCTTCAAGTCCTGGCAGGAAATGTCATACCATCACAGCTTCTTAATCACTATAGCAACCAAAAATGTTTATGCCCATTCTTTTAATACATTTGTGAGTAAGTGTAAAGTAAAAGAAAATTCTGCAACAGAGAAATGAATCTGATTCATAAACAATATGAAATCATGTTCAAGGATGGAAAGCCTTGTTCTATTTTCCAAAGTATTTGGTTAATTGCAGAAACAGATATTAGACTATAACTACTAGAAGTATTGCAAACAAAATTCCCCCAATCTTTTGTGTGTACGTAAGATGGATATCTACAAAATAACTTAGGATTTCTTAAGTCTGCAATGTGTATGTATTTTAATATTTCTATGAAGTTTCTATCTGCAGGGGAGGGTAACTTGTACATTTCATGTTCTTTTGCTCACCCAAAAGACAGTGTACTTTTGTGTGCGTCCACATTTCTTAAATGTTTGGCTGTGTGTTAGCATCTGCTCTGCATGGAAACACTTTTTTCTTCTGCCTTTTTAATTGTCTAAGTTTATCTCCACAATACTGACCACTATGAAATAGGGATATTGGTTAGTACATAATTCTAGACGTTTCCCAAAATTCAGCAGATTGGGATGCTGCACAGAAAGCTAACCCAATCCATTCTAGTGAAGCAAGAACTTAACTGGGTTCTACAGATTATCTTGTCTTTGGGATTAACAAAGTTAGTGGCATTTAAAGAGGTGTTCTTCCTTTTCAAAACATCACGTCTGCAACAGATTTAAAGCAAATACATCTTGAGACAATGTGCACAACTGAAATGTGTTAATGTGCAAATAAGAGACATGAATACAGAATCAAGAGGTTTAGTTGTATTTATTCCTAAAACTCAATATTCCTCCAAGTTGGCAGGACACAACCAGCTTGGATATATTTTGCATCCACAAGATGGGTTTTAAACAATGTCCATTCACACATGTGGAAAGAAGTCTTTTATACAGTTTGTTCAAAAACTATCCTGTGAACTACTTTCATATCGGAATCTTCCAGCAGTCCATCCACATTGCACAAGATTGTCTTTAAGCAAATTGCTTATGACAGTTTGATGGAACAATGGCAGGAAAGAAAACTCCACACAGTAAGTAGAAGTACTTAGAAATAAAACTGTGGAAAAATGCTACTAGAAAGTGACATCAGCTTTACAGAAAGATTGCCGAAAAAGGAACTGTGTTCCTTTTATGCAAGCAATGAATGGAGGGGGTGGGAAGACAGACAATAAAATAATATTTAAAATCATGCTTAATACATTACAACTTCCATTCTGGTTATACAGAAAGGATATGCACCCATGGCCAAAATATTTTTAAAGGAACTGCAAATGACACATTACTGATCTTTAAACTCAACTTATGGCATGCCAGAGCTCATATATCAATGGGGATTTCATATTCATGGACCAGTTCTAAGGACTGAACATGATTTGCCCTTAAACACTTGCAATAAATTATTCTTTCAGAAATGTTTATAAGAAAAAGATGATAAGTGGCGATTTTAGTGATTATATTATTTGTTGCACAGATACAGAATTGTGCTGTTACCAGATATTAAGAAATGACAAGAGAGATATCAGTTAGAGGATACTGATAAGTAAAAAGTTACTGTCTTTTAATAAGGTTTTGGCACGCTTAGATAAGCAGTGATGTAACAGCATTTTCCCCCCAAAATAATGTTAAACTCAGATGTACAAATTAATGTTCTAAAACACTTAAATAAGGGTTCATTTGTAAAAAAAAAGGATCATTATTTGACCAGCAGCTTTATAAGCTTTGCTTCCATTTTCCCAATTCCTAATGTGGTTATTGGCATGAATTCCTCATCCAACTAATGACTCAAGTTCACCTGTCAGATGAGAACTTTTTATCACTGTGCTGGATAACAGCAACTGAAAATTAGTCATTGTTCTGGAAGTGACATTTGTTCAGCTACTTGGCACTGCACCATTCTTATTACTGAGTTCTGTGATTTTAAAACAGGAAAATAACACTGTTTTTAAATACCCTTATTGAATGTTTATATTAGTACCAACCTTTTACCCACATAGCAATTAATGCATGCCATTAAGAGCTAATGAATTTTTAAAAAGGATTGGAATAAACAGCCAGACTTCAAATGAATTAAACAACTTTACTAAATGAAAAAAAAACCTACATTTAATGTTTAAAACAAAATGGAATTAGAAAAGAGGCTTAAATTTAAAGAACTTCACTTAGCAGAAATCACTTGCATATGTGCTATTTATAAAATGCAAGTTTCAAATCCTCAGGGTAACATTTGCAAAGGCAAAATTAAAGTTTTACATTTATTGTTGCACACAGAATGGTACAAACTATAACCTTACCTCTTAAATCTTACAAGTTTGTCAGTGTCCAATAAAAGTTTGTAATCCTATTCAATGAAATCTTTGCCTTTCAATTTTTATTGTCTTACAAACTTTACACAACTTTACACTTATCATTAATATGAATCCTTAAAAAAGGAAAGCAGGAAAAGAAATACTGCATCAACTCTTGATCATGTACAGAAATTATTGCTACTATACGTACACTACAAAGCAGAAATCTCTACATGAATATGAATTTTGATCATGAAAATCCAGAAGATATCATTCTTTATGACATAAGCCTTACAATCATGTAGATATTAGACAGTTCAACCACCATTAGCTTTAGTTACCCTACTGTTTATCAATATACATTTAAATAACCCTCCTGGAGTGTTGGCAAGGAAGAAAAGGGAAGAGAAATAGCACTTCCAAGGCTGTCAGAGAAGAATCTTCACGTCTTCTGAGAAATGCAGAATGCACTTTAAATGCAAGTATGGCATTATCAAGAAGCTAAGCATGCTGAAAAATGTTTCATGCTAATAAAATCTAAGGCAAGATATTCCATGACCAACGAAGAAGAAATACAACTTTTGACCTATTTTAGTTGAATGAAGTGCTGTTGTGAGTATAATGTTAGTTTAAAATGGTGCAGTGCACGAAGTGGCAGACTAAGTAACAAGTTTTGTTTCATGAAAAAACACTGATTTCTAGTATCTTTGGAAAAGGAACATTACTGTAGGAACTAGCTTGAGCTTGGTTTGTCTTTAATCACCAGACTCCTATTAGAGGGCAAACACTTAGTCAGCAAGATTACTGGAAGAGAAAGAACAGCAACAGCTGGCTATTCAAATCCCTTCCACAGTTCATTTTTAGCCAGGGAACATTACTAAGATACCTTGCCATCATTCTAGCTACAAAATAGAAAGAAAAGCAATCAAGCAACAGTAAGACCACATTACACAAATGAAACATCATGCTCTCATCTGATTTAACTATTACATTAAGCTTAAATTGGGATGTTGGTCAACTTTAAAACTGACATGTATGCAACCAAAATAATTTGTTTAGATCTGATTTACTTTATGTTGATTACTGGAACTTGGTGTATACTTATTACAATACAGTGTTGCACATCTGTCAACTAGAAAATATTAAGGATCCTTTACCCGTCTCTTTAAGTTAAAGATGTGACATCATAAAGGTTGTCAAATGGCTGGATGGTTTTACAGTGCACACTTATTATATACTGTATATATGGAGTTTTGTCCTTTACAGATCTGATGATGTTCTACTGTATACCTTTCTTCACCTCTTCTTCGGTGGATTAGCTGTGCGAGGTGGAGTGACTGGACGTCCAGAATTCAGTCCACCATACTGGTACTTTGCTTTCTTTTCAGAAGGTTTGAGAATCTTAAAAGAGAAAAAAGAGTTCAGTCTTTATGAGCTGGGAAATATTTTGCATGTCAAAAAAGCATTTTATGCCACTATAAAATGGCTGCCAAGACTGAACTAGCTATACGAATCTTCACTTAGGGAAACTGAAAAGAATAGAAAACAAATAACTTGCCCAAGGATCACAAATCCATAGCAAAAAGGAGGACAGATGACCTGAATATAAACCCATTATTTTGAATCTATATGCCCTTAATTAGGATTATATAATCTTAGACTGTTTTCTCTTACCTTGTACAGCCATAAATCTTGCAAAATTACGACTACCAGATCTGCAAGAATTATTTGTTCTACTATGCAGAAGTCATTTTGCAGACAGTGTTCAGAAACATATAACCAATCCCTTCAAAATACTACAGGTAGTCCTTTGGTAACGCAATAATTGGGAATAGAATTTTCAGTGCTATATAAGGTCATAAAGCACTACTGATGTTACATGACCACACTCAGTGACATTAATCCCATTGCTGTCATTAAGTCAGGACCTCCTCATGAATTCCTGCTTGTTTTCAACAATCAAAGTCAATTGAGAAAATGATAGGAACTTGCAAGTCCTGGGCACTTGCAAGCAGATCAGCAGAGAAACATGGGACTGCTGCAGCCTGGCAGGAGTGCAGCTGGGTCAGGGCCAGCTGCTGTTTGGAGGCAGAGGGTGCACAAGCGGGCCAGGGCTGGCTGCAATGGGGGTAGCAAGAGAACACAAGGTAGCCAAAAGAACAGAGATGGGAAGAGATAAAAGGGGCAGGAGAGTTGAAATGTACTCCCTGATCATAAAAATCATTATCATATGACCAACAGCCTTTTTTCTTAAAATCTGTAAATCGTCCAGCATCACTTTGATACTGAGTTGTGCAGTGTCTAAATTTGACAAATAGAAAACTTTCAGGGCCAGGCATAAGCATTATTCATTCTGCACCATTGCAATTTTAAACAGTCACTGAATGAATGGTTGTTAAGGACGGACCAGGGGTGAAATGCTATCGGACCGGATCAGCCGATCCGTTAGTGATGATGGCTGGTAGTTTGGAGAACCTGTAGCAATGGCAGCTGGAGGCTCCGCCCACCCACCCCATTCCCCGGAGTCAGGGAATGCACCATTCCCCGACTCCGGCCTTGCCGCGGAGCCGCTGCCTGCTCACCCTTCGCCATGTGGTGTATCCTACTGCTCACCTTTCTCCCACGGCTGGCTGTCAGGGAAGGCAAGTGCCCTAAAGTTACCGGAGTCGCTCACTCTCCTTCTTGAATGAGCCGCTCTGGTCCATGCGCTCGCTGTGTAAGCACACACCATTTATTTAATTCACTCATCAGCGGCAGGTTGGGTGTGCGCGTTTGGACCAGAGCAGCTCATTCCAGGGTGGGTGGGCGGAGCCGCGGGAGAAAGTTAAGGACACGCTGCTTGGCGATGTGAGAGCGGGCAGCGGCTCCGGGTCAAAGCTGGTATCAGGGAATGGTGCATTTCCCGACCTGGTTGAGGCAGGTGGCAGCTCCAGGGAATGGCGCATCCCTGGGCCCTAACCCAAAGCGAAGACAGAGCGGGTGGCGAGTGGGTGGCAGAATAAAAATTTAAAAAGTTTTCCTACCGGGTTCTGTGGGTGTGGCTTGGTGGGAGGGGGACTTGTGACTGAGTAGGCATGGCTGTGAGTGATATCGAGTTGGCCACACCCACTCAGTCACAGGACATCCCCACCAAGCCACGCCCACAGAACCGGTAGGGAAAAAATTTAGATTTCAGTCCAATAAAACTGTAGGTGTGTGTAAAAATTTTGTAATAGTGAGGTTTACAAATACCCATTCATTCAATTTCTATAACCGCCCATGTTACTGCTAAATAGAAAATTTTAAAAATCAGTGCATTTATTGATTGCTGTGGTATCAGAAAGGTATGGGAGCTCAGAGTTTTGTAAATGACAACTCTTAACAAAACACCAAATCCCGCTTGTGCTTTGCACTAAATGGGTATTATTTTACCTACATTATCAAAAGATTCCACTGACAGAGCTCAAGTTTGGATTCACACCTTCAGGCCTTTTATTTTGGTTTGATATAATGGACATAATAATTAGTGCTTTCCAACAGAGAGATTAGCCTTTACAATCCGAAGTCCTAATCTTCAATCAAGATTCAAATAAATGTTTACCTTAAGTGATTCCAATTAATTTTTACTACTTTAGTTTTAGGCATATACTAAGTTTGTAAACTTATGATATGGTTAATATCTTAAGACAAAACGACCTACCTGAAAAGAACACATTAAAGTTTCATCCACACTCATCATGCCACCAGCATTGTCAAATTCTCCACAGTAATTAGGAGCAGAAAATAGAGTAACCAGCTGTCGTTTAGCAAAGAATTCATAGCCATCTTCAACCACCTGTCAGTGAGGAGAACAGAAAGCCATGTTCAATATATCATAATTGTAAATATATTTATAATTTTAGATTGCTTGTTAAGGAGTAAATATTTTGTCTAAAATAGCCGAAAACATATTAAAAACCAGGATTTTTAATTTTAAAATTTAGATAGCGAAACAAAGTGTGTGTGTGTGTGTGTGTGTGTGTGTGTGTACATACAAACACACACACACACAGTGGGGCAAAAAAGTATTTAGTCAGCCACCAATTGTGCAAGTTCTCCCACTTAAAAAGATGA
>JANHZT010002286.1:0-13974 GCA_032468215.1 Stegonotus admiraltiensis
GGGCTCACTCTGCCCCACCCTGCCCTATATATCTTGCCTTCACCATGCAGCCCAGCTAATCAACGTGCCTCATCCACTCTGCTCACCAAAGGTAAGCATGCCACCCGCTTGCCCTTGGCCTTGGGTTGGGACCCAGGGATGTGCCATTCCCTGGCTCCCGCCTTGCCCCGGGCCCCCACCCACATGCTGCCACCCCCCTCTGGCCTCAAAACTATGCCCCCCCTCGGGCGGAAGCAATTTATTCGGCCTGCAGCCTGCCATGCTAGGCCAAAGGGCTGCAGGGGAGGCAGCATGGGCACAGGAGGGTCAAAGTGGTTTGGGAATGGACTGGACGGTGCTTCATACCTGTAAGAAGTCCCGTCCGGAAAGCACTGCAGCGGAGATCTTGCAGCCGTTTCTTCCTTTGCCAAGCCAAGCATTGCTCGTGGAGATGCTCCATGTGCTGTCTGGGTTGCCAGCTGCCTCTCCGCTGCTGCTCTTGCTGGGAGAGCGTCTTGTGCAATTTAGCAGTTGTGAGCCACTGCTTTCCTCTAAGTCACATGATAGCAGTGGCTCACGGCTGCTCAATTGCACAAGACGCTCTCCCAGCAGTGCAGAGAGAAGCAGCCGCTGCGCCGGAGAGCAGAAATGGAGGGGAGGAGGCCCTGAAAGGCTGCTTGGTTGAGCCTCACCGCGTGGCGGAAGCTGCATTTGCGCGGAAGCCATGCGCATGTCTAGAAGCTGTGCGCACTCGTGCAGAAGCTATGTGCGTGCATGTGCAGAAGCTGCACGTGCATGCGCGCGCTCACATTTTCAGTGAACCGGTAGTGGAATTATTTGAATTAAAAACTGCTGAACAAAACCAAATTTTAATATGTAAATATAAGATTATTGGGTTTCTCTCAGGAAGGATGGAACACGTGGATATAGAGTTGTCATTTTTCAAAACTGAGCATATTGAGATAACAGAAGGAAAAATTAATGTGTAATTATGCATGTGCTGATATACACTCTAAAACAAATACATTTGTAAGCACATGTGAGAGAACAAGCAAAGGGGAAATTATGGTGAGATCAGTTTTTCTTAGTTAATCTTTCTCAATATACTACAGGGCCAAGGTGAACCCATATTTGTGTGAATCTCGTAATTAGATCATGTTACCAAACTATGTTGTTGGTTCTGGATAAAAATGACCAGTAAAATCAGACTCTACCAATAAAGCAAAAGCTGTTGAAATTGTCTTGACTGCTCAAAACAGCTTCTATCATCTAAATACAAAAATAATTTTATTATTTCATTTTTTTGCTGTTTCACATCCTGAACACAGTGCATAGTACAAGATAATAAGCTATATTGGCACATAATATTTTGATGTTTCTGATCTAAATATTTGTGTTGTCGTTGTCAAAGCAGCAGTTAATTTGTTGGCTTTTAAATTTTAGTTTTTCATCTTCCGACTTTTGAAAATTATGTTCTGCTTTGTTTATGTAAATTTCTTTCTTGTTGAGGGACAGTATATGAATGTTCTAAATTTTAAAAAGCTAGTGAAGGTTAAGGAAACACACATCTCTTACATGTTTTCGTTGGTAAGATTTTGGTTTTTAAAGATTGCCTGGTGTAAGCATAACATTTTTTTCATTTTCAGTTGAACTTGCATTGTTGTACCACCATTTCTTTAATTCTGTCTGCTAATTAAAATATCACACACCTAATGAATGTATGCACGCAATCCTGCTGCTACCTGTTTCTTGTCATCTGTTCTTTTAATGTGATTCACATACAGAAAAAGCTTTAGTAAGAGTGATCACTTAAGTATTTTTTTAATTCATGCAGTTTTCAGTTTTAACTCCCCTATGGAATGTAGAAGAATCAGCATTACCATACACAAAAGGTCCCATGCTATTTTTTAAAAAAAATGTTAATTTTTAGGAGTTCAGATTGTACAGGTATGCTTTCTGGATTGGGATGAATTTTTTAGGTTAAGAATGGTACCAGAAAAAATAACTTTAACCCCCCATTTGGAAATCGTACATGTGTGCTACAAAGAATACTGAGTCCTTTTTTTTTTGTTTCTTATGTTTCAACAGGGCAGAGTTTAGGGTATGGATTTGTTAACTATATTGATCCAAAGGATGCAGAGAAAGCCATTAACACTTTAAATGGACTCAGACTCCAGACCAAAACCATAAAGGTAAGAGAATACAAAGAGTGTCTTGCTAAATTATGGAAGAGTGTAGTTAAGACAGCTCCTGGCTATCTCATCAAAGTTGCATTCTCCACCATTCAAAGGATGCAAACATCTCTTACTTTGGAACAAGGGGAAAGTGTACAGCAGATTTTTTTTTATTCTTTTCAAAACTCAGCTGTTTTCTCCTTTAAAAAAAGAAAGGAAAAGCAAAACCTTTTAAAATACGATCAAAGAATTCAGGGCAGGTTGTCAAAGCATTAGAGAGTAATCTATAAATTAACTTCAGGAGATAAAACATAAAAAGGATATTGATAAGATGGCCATTATACGGAGTTTTGTTGCTTGTGCCAATTAGTCCTGATTAATAATAGGCACCCTGTTGTCTCTCTGTCTGTCTGTCTATCTATTTATCTATCTCTACCTGAGAATAATTGGCAATCAACTACTAATTTTAATTGATTAGTTTCATATAGTACACTGATCATGCTCAAATACTCTTTAGAATGGGATTTCTTTTCCAGAAAGAAAGAAAAAAAATCTTAACATTATCTGCATGCCGTTAGCTTCTCTGTACCGTGGATCTATGTGGGAAAAGCAGTAGCTCCTTACTATAATGTCCTTCTGGTTTAAGAGATACATCCATGATGCAAGTTGATTCATTAGTAACTTGTATATCTGTGCTGTGCAGTACAATGTAATCAGTTTTATATGTGCAGACATATAGTACAGTAGTATAATAGTGTGCCAAAATCAGTGTTTTTCACATTTTTTGAAATTGCTTCCTATGCAATCCCCTGCATTTTCAACATATACAGCAATAACACCGAGCTGGAATCTTTCAGGTCTGCTTCCAAATAAAAGGTAGAAATTGCAGAATTCACCTAGCTTGAAAGCTTACCAGCAAAATATAACCCACCAAAATAAAGATGTGCATCTTAATGTGTAATTTGAAGATTAAAGTAATGGGTTTACAGCTGCATTCATTTTATATGGTTATTTTTCTTTAATGCTTGGTTATTATTTCCCTGAATTTAGAATACGTTCTGTTTTTATTTTCAGAAAGTTGATATTGACAGAATTTAAGAATTTTAGAATATATTGGCAAAGAAATGGAGTGTATACTAATACACATGTTGAAATTCATAGATTCTGGTAGAATAAATTTTAGGTCTGTTAATGATCACTGAGATCAAAATTATATACTTCTGACATGGTCTGCTTTGGGTATGGATTGGTTAATTATATTGATTTTTGAAATGCAATACATAAACAGAAGCAACTCTTTCTAAAGTCTAAAGTTGTATTTAGTTCAAGTATTTGTATAGTTAAGTTTTGTGGCTATAAGTATTTTAAATGAATTATAAATGAGAAACTTTGATCTAGTGGTACCAGGCTAAAAACCAGAGACTGAGAGTTCTAATTCTGCATTAGGATGAAAGTCAGCTGAATGACCTTGGACCAATCACTCTCTCTAAGCCCACAACAGCGGGTGACAAGTCAGTCGATCAATTCTTGTCACAACCAATGGATCAAAACTCTGTTGATCTGAAAAAAAGCAGACCCTTCCCTTGCAGGAAAAAGCTAGGAATGAAAAACTATATTCGTAGATTCAGAAAAATTAAAAGTACTTTTTAAGTCTCAGTTCTAAAATGCATTTGAAAGTAGCCTTGACAGATAGATATATTGGGCTGGTTTGATTTACTCTGATGGGTAGTATATTAAAGACTCAGTATTTTAACATTTCATCCAGTTTGGTCATATGTGTCAGCGCTAGGCTTTTATATATTTCTGTTAAACCAGATCTGTGTAAATCTATTAGGGTTATGTTCTTGCTTGCTAGTCTTATCTTTTCTTAAATTTATAAGATTTTTTTTAAAAACTTGTTTTTAACCAGAAACAAAGCTAAATCCTGATCATCTGTTTGTGGTCAGGTTTGGAATTAAATTGCAATGAATGAATTTGTATTCTGATTTACAGTCTTAAATTAATCTGCAGTTTTCACATTAACTTAGGTATCTTAATATCCATTGGTGAAATAACAGGCTGTCTGCCTTAATATTCAGTCTTAAGTGGGCTACCATCACCTTGAAATATAACCATTTAAAAATAATTCCATGTGTGACTTAAACTTGCTAATTTGGTATTATACTTGTTATTACTGATACTTTGCTTTACACTTATTAATGCCTTAAGATACTCCTCTAACAATGCATCAAATACACAATCTTTGGGTATTTAAAAGAACAGGATCTCTTCACAAAAATATATTATTAGATAGAAAGCTAAGCTTTAACTTCTTAAAACACTAGTTATTCGTCCAATAATAGATTGCTGTGGATTTGATTATTTTATAAATAAGCTGTGCACTCAATAGTTATCCTTCATGATTTTATTATATATTGATAAAAGTTAATACTGTTAATAGTGTTTTATTTTTATGAGTGAAACATCCTTTAACTGCTAAAGTTCTATGTAGATTAACAATTTAAAAACTACCACGAATAGGACTTAACGCCTGCTTATTTACAGTCTATTCCAATAATGGTGGATTTAAATTAAATATGTGTTTTAAAAGGATACTGACTAATCTGTTCATAACAGTTTCATTTAAATTTATGGTTAGATGAGTAAAGCTTAACTGGAGAGTTCATGGTTAATGCTCAATATAACTATAAATCTTAGGTGATATTCAGTTCTTCTTCAATAATTAATCATTTTGGCTAAGATCCAAATCACTTTTGGTAAGCAGAAGAACTTACTCCATTCTTTGAAGGGACTGTAATCGATTTGTGATTTTTTTTCCCTCCAGTCTTTTGCATCATGTTGCTTCAGAGAGTCCCAAAGATCTCCACAGTAGCTTTTCAGAAAACTGCAAAAAGAAAAGAGAATAGCCAGGATATAAGTTCTTTTCATTTGAATTATCATCCTTAGTCCTATCACATTGTCACACAAAAGCAAGTACAAATAAAAAGTGCTTGAGTTGCTCTTTATTTTTTTAATATTTAGAAATTAATGATAGCTAAGAAGCTGATGTTCAAGAAATAAAATTGGGAAAACTAATAAGTAAGTTTTTAGCCATTTAAAATGTGGGCATTTTAATTCTAGCATGTTGCATAAGCTAAGGACGTAATACAGGTAGTCCTCAATTTATGATACAGTTGAGCCCAAAATTTTTGTTCTTAAGTGAGACATTTGTTAAGTGAGTTTTGCCCCATGTTACGAACTTTCTTGCTGCACTTGTTAAGAGAATCACTACAGTTGATAAGTTAGTAACCTGCTTGTTGAGCGAAACTGGCTGCCTCATTACTTCACTTGTCAGAAGGATGCAAAGGTGATCACATGACTCTGGGCAATGGTCATAAGTATGAACCAGTTGCCAAGCATATGAATTTTGATCACATGATCATGGGGATGCTACAAAGGTTGAATTTGTGAAAAACGGTCATAAGTCACATTTTGCAATGCCGTTGTAACCTTGAACGGTCTCTAAACTAACTGTGGTAAGTTGAGGACTACCTGTAGTGTTTTCTCTAACAAATCCTTTCAGGAATTGTCTCATACTTCACTTATTGAATTGCATAATCATTTTTTTGCTTTCATTTTTTGTTGCTCCTTCATATCTCCTTTCACTTTCATCTTACTGAACTACTTAACATTCAGGTTATTTGAAAAATTATTATATGACATCTGCATAAAAATACCTCTGAAACACATTACTTTATTATCATTTTTAATGTTATGTTTTCTTTGCCTTTTTGTTCCTTAAAAATATCTATTCAAAGGTATAATTAGGTCCAGCTTTAGCAATGGACCCTATTCTGTATATTAGATAAAGAAAACAGAATTAGGATTAGGTCTTAAAGTTGTGCCTAAAATATCACACTCTATTTCTCCTTGTCAGATCTGGTGCTAAGAAAATCCTGAATTCTTCTCTGGAGATAAGTAATGGACTATATGCAGGTTAACAAGTTCCTGGAAAAATGTGATATACTTTGATGAGTAGATAAAATAATCTGAGATTGGATACAGTCTATTCTAGATGGTATCTATGCTCTTTCTGTATATCAGATTCATCGATCAGAACAGGAGTGAGAATGCAGAATCCAACATCCTCTTGGAGTGTCAAGGGTTGCTGTTGCTAGGAGCATCTTTGCTCAGCTTCAACTGATGAATAGTTTGCACTCTTTCCTGGAGAAAAAAACTCTAGTCAGTATTTCTTTTCTTAATAATCTTCCTCCCATTTAAATTTCTGTAATGCACTATATAGACTCTTTTCAAGGAATCATTATGATATAGCAATGAAGGTGTTGGGCTGGGACTCGGGGGGAATGTGCAAGTCAGTATAGAGTTCACCTACATGGTTTTGGATCACTTACTATTTCTGAGTGGGCTGTTATGCAGAGCACAACAATGAACACCAACTTTCAGACTTTCTCCAAATAATCTGGGCAAGAAATAATAAATTCAAAGCACTTTCAGAGCTCTGACTTGTAACATTTATTAGAAAAAAGATAAAAATCACAGTATAAGAATTTAAGTAAATACAAATAATATTCACCATCACTCATTCAGCGACTGTTCAAAGTTAACAACAGCAGTGAACAAGGAAACTTGAGGAATCTTGAGTATGAAGTGTTTCTTAAAAAGGGAAACAGACACTTTGGTTTTGAACAGGCTGTTAAATGTTGCCTTTAAAAGATTTTAAATATATTCGCCAAGCTTTTATTATTCCAAGTTTTAAAATTATCTTAACCTTAATTTGTATGAGTGGGGAGCCACACTTGACCAAAATGCTATTCAGGAATATTTACATGAATAAAAAAATATATGAATGGAAGAAGTGATAATAAAGTTATTTGTTTTCCTTTATAGTCTACTATTCTTGATGCTTCCATTTATCTAAATTGAATAATTTCTTTTTAAACTTTTTAAAAGATTTCTGCTATTGGTCTTATATAACTTTATTATAAAAGGTAATATCAAACAAGGATGGTGGTCACAAAACTGAATTAAATTTTCTGAAGGGGACAAACATTGAGCTGTGCAGGAGTAAAAAGTTCCCTTTCACATCATCAAACACACTTCATGATTTGCCCCACCATGGACAACAATTGCACAGAATATAAATAAATCATTAATTTAGTATTCAGAACAATTTTCCTCACAAATTTAATTGTCCAGAATTTTATACCAGCCTTTTCCAACCCAGAAGTCATGCAGAAATTCTCCAGGCAACATGACAATGCAGAAAATTCTGGGGAAATCCAAAATATTAAGAATTTGTTTTGTATTTATGATAAATTAAAAATAATATGCCCTTACCAATCCTCTCCATTATACATATGACACAACAGCTTTCATATTTGAAGCTTCAAGATTAGAGAATCTTATTTTCCTCATTTCCAAAAGTCTGTCCCTTCCACAGGGCTAGGCCATTGGGAATGCAACAAGAAGAGAGACTTACTAAGTTTACCATGTAGTCCAATACCTAACCAATTGTTTAAAGATTATCTACATATTATTTTTAACTGATATTAAAGATTTACAGGTATAAATCAGAACATAATCATTAACAAAATGCCAACATTTCAATAAACATCTGAAATGTTGGTGTCTTTTGGAAAGTCTATTCAAAATGTAACATTTGTTGTGAATGGCATTTTAAATCTAAGTATGAAAACCGTAATACAGAAACCATCCACAATTGTTCAATTTAAATTCCTGTAAGATACAATGTAAAGAAATGAATAATAAAAAATGTGATGTTCCTTGATATTGTCATTCATATAGTATAATCTTGATATTTTGGTATGCCATTTTTTTTAATTTCTCCGATTATATCTTTCAGTTATTATTCCAGGACTCTCCAAACTGTAAACAATTCCCTTTGTCAATTATGCTTTAAAATTACAGTCATATTAAATTGGAATTACAATTGCTTCTATGTTTCTAGTCCTTTTTTCATGATCTATTAAAATTGTTAATAAACAAGAGAGGGGTCCAAATTGAAATTTCAGTTACTTGGTACAGAAAGTTGATGTACCTTAAAACATCATTATGAATAGATCATATACCATATTTTTCGGACTATAAGACGCACCAGAGTATAAGACTCACCAAGATTTTGAAGAGGGAAACAGGAAAAAGAAAGTTTTTTCCCTCCCCTGCCCCCAGGAGCACTCTGCAGACCTCCCAAACCCTTTACGCATCCTGTTTTTGTGAAAAATGGGCCTGTTTTTCATGAAAATGGGGTGCGCAGAGGTTTTGGGAGGCCTGCAGAGTGTTCCTGGGGGCTGGGGAAAGCAAAAAAACCCCCTCTTTTGTGAAAAATGGGCCCATTTTTGGCCTTCCAAACCCCCAACGCATTGCTTTTTTGCCCTCCCCAGACCCCAGGAGCACTGTGCAGGCCTCCCAAACCTTCTGTGCACCCCATTTTTGCAGAAAACAGGATGTGCGGAGTGGGAGTTCGGGAGGCCAAAAATGGCTGTATTTGGTATATAAGATGAACCAACATTTCCACCCTCTTTTGGGGGGGGGGTGCATCTTATACTCCAAAAAGTATGGTAAATTAAAGTGGAGCTCTAGCTTAGTTAATTATAATGTGGATAGAAACACTTTCATAGAATAAAAGATCTTGAAAAATGCCTGTGTAGTAGAAGTTAGGCAACTGAATGTGTCTCTTCAGATATAAGTTTTCTGTAACAGAAATTTAGGTTATAGTCCTATCTTTGAATAATGATACACAATCAATCTGTTACAGTATGAATCCATGATCTTGTGAGAGTCTCTCCTTAAAAAATAGTCTCAATTGATGTAATTTCATAATTTCAGTAATTTCTATGTAAAACTTCCATTCTGCTCTAATACCATGCTTTTGGCTCAGCCAAGATTATCTCATTGTTGGATGAAAACATTTTAAGTTATTTTGCTATTAAACCTTCACTGTGTTTTGCTGTATTTAAAAGATGTGTACATTGTTTTTCCCCTCTAATCATGTTCTGTGTTAGGATTCATATGATTAAATATTATAAAAATAATAAAATGTCATTTTGCTTTTGAAATAGTACATTTGTGAAATATTTTCCTAAATTAATTATAAATATATTCTCATTTAAGAATAGTTAACTTTTAATCTTGAACTTCAGTTACAAAATCAGAACAGAAGTCTACTTGCAAGATTGTTAATGATTTAAAACATGACCATTTGATAAGGTAGAAGTCGTGAGTTTCTGTATATTTTCCTCTTGTAAAACAGATGAGAAAGCCTTCCTTGTCATTTTCTACCAAATTCTGTTATAGTGGATACATGTCAATCCTAGATACCAAGAAATTCATGCTCTGCACTAGCTAATTAGAAGTGAAAACAAATTATATAGTAGGCAGAGAGATTTACTTTTTCAGGAGCCCTAGCCCTAAGAATCACTATTAACTATGAATACTTTATTAAATATTAACATTTTTTAGGAAAAAAAAAATAGCCCTTAGCTTTGCATACTTGCTCACAATACCTTAGTCACCACCCATCTGGATTGTGTATGTTCTCCAGGTACAAATTAAGGTGAACAATGCCTCTTATAAATCCCTACGTGGCATAGAGCCAAGCTAACCATCCTTTCTCATGTCACTTACTCTCCCTTCCAGATCTAGCCAGGTCCCTTCCGTTAAATATTCTTGGACCCTCTTTAGGAGTTGGGATTGCTGATTGTGGCCTCATGGTTTGTCTGTTAAATTCTTAGGGTTTTTTTTTTCTTATATGCCACCCAATGTCATTTTGATGTGAAAGTGTGGACATATAATTGTTTAAACAAATAAATAAATAGGTTCTCCAGCGCACTGCCTGGTTCTATAGTATGCCTGCTTGCATCTGAGTCCAATCACCACTACTAGACCAGGAGAGGTTATCACACCAAAAAAAAACCTTAAAGCAGCCATTGTATTTGGGAGATCACACTATTCTCCTTTTTTTCTGATACTGATACTGCTTCAGGTTATAGTGAAGATTATTGGAGAAGGAACCATCAGTATAGTTAACATATCATGTGACTTTCATCAAACAGGTTTGTCGTCCTCCTGTTTTACCAGTACCACCAATATTTAGTGGTACTATTACTTCTCAATTTTGCCAACCTGACTTTTCCACACTTATTATCATAAATCCAGTGGCAAAGATATCATTTGTACACTACTGAAGTTTTTTCTTGGTCACATTAAGAGGCTTTTGAAATTTATATCTTCTAAAGTAAAATCAATTGTCGACTTTCCTCATTTCCTTTAAGGACAGTGGTTTTCTCTTAACTCTTAAATGGATATTGGCAGCTTTATTAGCCCTCCATGCACCAGTGCAAAGTTCTTCAATATTTTCTTATTTTACAGTTAAGCATTTAATTAAAAGATTGTCCCATACTTGTTACGTTTTTGGTACCTGATGCTGCTGCTTGGAGTATCACTCTGATATTCTCTGCAGGATATTTTTGTACATGCCAAAAACCCCTTTGAATCATTGGCAATTTGTCTTATTTGTGTACTGACCAATTTTATTTTTCATATAATTTTATGAAGCTTTCAAAACATTACTATTAATATTTATTTGAAAATCTAATCCCATCAGGGAACATCTTTTTAAAACAACTAAATAAAACCAGAAAAGACATGCACACTAAATTAAATCTAGATAGGTAAACATGGAGTCTCATATATACCCATGTAAAAAAATCATAAAGGTTCTCCCCAGTTTATTAATGAGTTCTGTTCCCAATCTGTTCTTAAGACAAATTTGTATGTAAACTGGAATAGTATTATTGAGTAATACTGTATAAATAGTGTTTTATAATAAACTTGAACCATTTTGTATTTAACTTAAATTTTGCTCAGTTCATAACCATGGGTCATCCATAAACTGCATGTTCTTAACCTGGGGCCTACCGATACTTTGCCTGTTTCTCTTTCTCCTAAAAATAGTTTTAAAAATAAACTTTACAGATTATTTTTATAATTAGATTATAATCATTATAATAATTATAATGATTATAGATTATAATCTATAGATTATAATTATAGATTATAATCATTATAAAGATTAAATAATAAATATAGATTATTATATCAGATGATCTTTACACTTTTTAAAGCTTCTAAATAGACTACACTCCCTGGACATGGGTGGGATGCTAGCCTTTTATTCTTAATGGTCTCTTCATTTGCTGTGAAAAAGCTCAAAAGGCTGTCAGTTTCTTCATAGCAGAGGTCTAAATAGATTGATAATACTACGTTACACTAACACATAACTAATTGTGCTACCAATTAATTCAGAGGACACTGGAGATCATTCCAGAAGGGCTAAATTCACTTAAGGTACAGCACTTTAATGTGTTTCCTTTTGACCCCATAGATTAATTAGAATGCAAATTGGTTGCTTATTTTTGTCTAAAAGTATCAAGTCCTGCGCAACCTAAGGAAACAAAAAACTTCAGATTTCTGGAACAACCTTTATTGCTGAAAACCTACTGTACCAAAATTATTTTCCTGCATAACTTACATTCAGTGCAATTAATGTAGACTTTATTCCTATCACACCCTTCCCTCCCCCCCCCCAGCATCATTTAATTGCCTTGCTGCTTCCTGTATTCCCAAGGTCTGTTAAGCATTTTATCACATAAAGTCATTTGCAGAGAAACATAGAAACAGGTCTGTCTGAAATCCTTTCTTTTCAAATCATGTTGGGATAAGTAAATTGTAAATGTATGGTAATCCGCATTAATAAGGTTTGGATCAATGTGGATCAACATTATGGATCAACAAGTAAGAATTTTCTGTCTATCAGGGTCAGAGTTGAAATAATGTTATCATGAGCTTTACTGGTCTATACCTTTGAATAGTTTCTATCTTTACTCCATGTGCTTCAGGGTGACTTGAGTGTGAACAACTTCGAAAGTGAAAATCACTTGTCATAGACTTTAATAAGCCCTTGTTATTGTAACATGTTCTCCTTGCTCATAATGCAGACTGGAAATCTAAAAATTGCTTATCTTTTTAATAAAGTGTGGAGGTAAATGAGTCATTTTCTATCATTTTCTGGGTTGACTCAGTATCTATTTTTAGAAGTGAAGAAAATATATCAATTTAACAATTCTGTTTTGGAGAGAAGGGTGTTGCTTGTTATATTTGTGATTAAAAACTCTCCTCCCATATTGCTATATAAGTGTAATACAATAAGGTGCCTCGATAGGAAAACATACATACATACATACATACATACATACATATTTATTTATTTATTTATTTATTTATTTATTTTTTTGGGGGGGAGAAAAACTCAACAGTGCTTTCACGAGCAAGTGAGAGGAGCTGGTTCTTCAGCTATTAACGGCCCTGTTGTTTCCCTTACCTGGTCTCCGGGTAGATTAGATAAAGAAGACGTGATGACCTGTCTGATTAAGGGGTGCAATTTTGTCCTCAAGAACATCCCCCACGAGGCCTTCGTCTACCTGAAGGATGCCGACCCCGAGTTCAGGTTTCAGATGAACCATCCCCACATTTTCCCTTATTTGCTGGTCAATATCGGCTCTGGAGTTTCGATCGTCAAGGTGAGGACCGGTTGGTTTCATCAGCGTAGAGAGTAACCCCTGACCGTAGTGAAGAGCCCCCAAACTTCCGTCGCTAAGTGAAACATTGGTTAAAGTGAGTTTTGGCCCACTGTTGTTAAGCGGATCGTCGCTAAGCTTAGCAGCCTGGTCGTTCAGTGAAATCGGTCTTCCCCCTTGACTTTTTAGAAAAGGTGACCCTGTAACCGTCATAAATACGAGTCAGTGGCCAAGAGTCCGAATTTTTGATCACAAAAACCCATCAGGATGCCGCAATAGAATAAGAATAGATCCCCTTCCCCATTTTCAATCCCAGGCTGCTACGTTCCTTATGGATGGAATAGTGTTGGGATTTAGGCCGGAATCTGTTCCTTGTCTTCGATAGGTGGAAACGGAAGATAAATTTGAATGGATTGGCGGAAGTTCCATCGGAGGTGGGACTTTCTGGGGCCTCGGAGCATTGCTTACCAAAACCAAGGTAATATTCTTGCCTAGCAATTCAGCATTTGAGTGATGGCTTGCTCTTAAGTTTAGCAAATTATAGTAGTGGCCAAAATTGTGGAAACCTTTTGGGAAAAGTTGTATTTTTGAGGTTTGATGGCTAATAACACCACTTTTTTTTGGGAGTTTCAAGATAATCCTATTCCACTGCTGGGATGGCCTGGGAATAGCCCTGACCCTAACCCAAGTGAAAATCTAGGGAGCCGACTAAAGAAACTTGTTAGTCAGAAGCGACCCGGCAATAAAACCCAGTTAATAGAAGCCATCATTCAATCTTGGTTTCACATGATAGCAGCTGCAGAACTCAAAAGCTTGGTTCACTGCATGGAAAGTAAGGCCGTCATTCATGCTATTGGTTACCCAAATAAGTATTAACTGACATGGTGATCATTTTTTTTATATCTCATTTTTTCTACGGTGATAATTTTTGCCTACCTCATTTTTCTACGTGCTTCACTTGTCTTCTTTATACCGTAACTGCTATTCTAATAGCAAATCCTTCCTAAAGGTTATGGCATTACATTCTTGATTAAATTATCTTTCTATTGATATATACTTTTATGGTAGCACTCCAGAAAAAAGTGGTGTTATTAGCTAGTTTTAGAAAATACACTTTTCCCAACTCTGTGTGTGTGTGTGTGTGTGTGTGTGTGTGTGTGTATATGTAGGTCTTTGGTTGTTCAGGTTTTCTCCTGCGTAAAATTGGAAGTATCTTTGCGACGTTT
>JANHZT010002286.1:14074-30019 GCA_032468215.1 Stegonotus admiraltiensis
GAAAACATACATACATACATACATACATACATGCATACATACATACATACATACATACATACATGCATACATACATACATATATATATATATATATATATATATATATTTATTTATTTTGTATTGAGATGCTTATTATTAGATGAACAGAAAGATACTATTTGGGTTGTATATCTCAACCCGAAGTATAGTATGCCTAATGATTACTAGGAGAATGGAGTATCTTATAGTATGCCTAATGATTGCTAGAAGTATAGGGTATAGTGTTTTAGAATAAAGCTTTTTTAAATTGGTTAAAATTAAATACAAATATTATATTCAGAAATTGCATATAGGCCTTTTCCATTATACAAAATCATATATTTTAACATTTTCAATTATGAAAATAAATTTTATTTCCATTTCTGTATATCAATAAAAATACGTGGACAAATGCATACATAAGCATAGATACATTAGGATTTTACAGGCTATTCAGAGGCACAGGAACTTACCTTCAGTTGTAGTTCCAGTTTAAAATGCCTTACATGTACAGGTTAGGGTTAATAATAGCAATTTGGACTGGAATTGCCATCTCTAAGCAATGAGATAAAGCATGAAATTACATGACCATGTCACTTAGCAACATTCTGGCATTCCCAGTTCTTGTCATTAAGCAAGAATGTCTCATGGTCACCATTTGCATTCTCCTGCCAGCTTCTTCATTGAGTTTGCTTTTCAGAAACCAGCAAAGAAGTTGTAGATGGTGACCTTGAGACACTACAATGCCATAATCACAAAGTGGGTGCTGAGTTCCTAGATTGCAATTATATGAGTACAGGGGACACTGTGAACTCCCAAGACCTGTCATTAGTATCACTTGTTCAACACCATCACAAGTTTGAATGGTCGCTGAATGAGTGGTCCTGTATGCTCAGAACATCCAAAAAGAGCCTTAACACCTCAGTGTCCTGACTAATAGGTTCCGAATGGTACTTCACTCTTTGAACAACCCATTTGAATGATTTGCACAGTCCATATGCAGGCATGTCCACTTAAACTTACATAAGGATGGATTTTAAACCTTTCTGTTTTGTGTAAGAAACCAATTAAACATAATTATAAATGGTGCAGTAGAAAGATATAGTTTCTTTTGTGTATTGTTTTATGGGGTTTTTTCCCCATAAGGAAACAACAGCCAATCATCAGCCATCAACACACCAATCAGCCAATAAGAAGGCACCACATAAACACGATTCACAGAACAGCCCAAATCACATATTCCAGTAGAGAAATTTCTTGGAGATGGGTTCTAGCATGAGTCCAAAAGTTTAGAAGAGTAAATCTCTGGTCCCAGAGACTAAATTCAGTTTTGCAGTTATTGCTGTATATAAACTTGCCAGATAGAGCATGCCATTTTAATACAAATATATATGGGAAAACATTTATCTGCAAAAAATCAACTCTAAAAAGCACTAATTATGAATTAGATCTATACCTGTACTATACAGATTATGCTGTATATGATAAATCTTTTAAGTATCCCAAGTACACAGAAGTAGATTACAAAGCCATACATTTCCATCAATATAGAAAAGTAAATCTAGTCAGCTTCAGTTACTTTATTTTGGCCATTAGAGGCCTTTGTGTAGGCATCTAAATTATTTCCATTTTTTTTGTCCTTAGAAAGTTTTGCTCCTCAACTTATTATAGAAGAGCCTATAGAACAATTTAAAGTTAATTTAAATTGTGAAAATACAGTTTGAAAATAGACTTTAACTATTTGTCATTTAAAGCTTTTCTCCAAAAATATAATATTTCATTTAACTGAATATTGTTTAACTCCTAGGTTTCCTATGCCCGTCCAAGTTCAGCATCAATCAGAGATGCAAATTTGTATGTCAGCGGCCTTCCAAAAACGATGACCCAGAAAGAGCTAGAGCAGCTTTTCTCGCAATATGGGCGCATCATCACCTCACGAATTCTGGTTGATCAAGTAACAGGTTGAAAAAGATTTTTGTTTAAAAATGTCAAAATTTCAATTTGCTCCTTTCATATTTTTATTTAACTTCTGGAAGAGATTATTTATACTGAAGTTAATAATCAAGTGTATAATTTAATTTTGTTCTATGTTCTATTTCTCAAACTATATAAAAGTTGCATATATTTCAATTTTATTGATAAAAGGAGGCCACATGTCCACATTAGTCCCAGTATACCATTTGGAATTTAGTCTGTGATCTGAACGATATTACAAATGTATCATCAAATTTTGGTCACCCACTGGAATGAAATTTGCCCTCCAGGGAAAGGCTGGAATGAATAAAGAATTACACTTTAAAAAGATATGGCAATGTCTGATATAGTGAAAGCAGACACCTCTATTTTTAAACTTCGCATATATTACAGTATGCATAAACATTATACTATCTATCTTTCAAAATCAACTTAACCTAGTCAATTGTATTATTTCTAGTAGGTGAGCACTTGGAACTTTTAACAGAATAACAGAGTTGGAAGGGATCTTAGAGTTCTTCTAGTTTTCTTTTCCTTCACTTATTTAAATCTTCTTTTCTTATTCCAGGTGTTTCTCGTGGTGTGGGATTTATCCGTTTTGATAAGAGAATAGAGGCAGAAGAAGCCATAAAGGGACTTAATGGCCAAAAGCCAAGTGGTGCTACAGAACCGATTACTGTGAAGTTTGCTAATAACCCCAGTCAAAAAACAAGCCAAGCCCTCCTTTCCCAGCTGTACCAGTCCCCCAACAGACGCTACCCTGGACCTCTCCACCATCAGGCTCAGAGATTCAGGTAATTTTCTCTTTGCATTGCTCTCCTGTTTGATTTATTATTGTTAAAGCTGAACAATTTATTTTGTAAAAAAAAAGACTCCTATGGAAATTGATGGTTTTTCAACTGTAGCCAGAATGTAACATTCAGCCAAATGTTGCAAAGCAATTATAAGATCCTTTACAGAAAAATTAAAGAAAAAAATCCCTTTCCACAAGGATGTGATTATCAGAGACCCAGAAGCAAGCACTAAATTTTTCCCCTTAAAAAGATAACGTTAGTATAAATACATATACTTTCCTAATTAATAAGTAAATAGTTCAGTCTTAAAAAGAAACGGGAAAATCTTTATTAGTGTTATTAAAGTTGGACAGAAACAGACAGTTCCTATATATTATTTATTCCTTAGCAGCCTTTTCAACAATCGAACTTGCTTTTTCAGATAACTAACAATGAGCATCAGTATAATTCCCCTGGTTCCAAGACCAGTTGAATACAATTTAAGTGAGCTAGAATTGATTATGATACTTCTATCTTATATTGCTAGTCTGAGGACTGATCCTGGGATTAAGGGTTGCACGTATATTGGTTGCCTTCCAGGTTCAAAGTTCAGTTTTAACTTTAAAGCCTTTCATAGCATGGGACCAATTTATCTGGAGGCCTGCCTCTTCCCAATTACAATTGCTTGTCTAATCATATCTGGCAAAAGAAGCATGTTGCAGGTCCCACCTTTTGGGGAATGTCACTTGATTGGCCGGAAGAAGCATTACTTCTCTGCCAGGATGTGTGACTCCCCTCCAAACTGATGTGAGCTCCATCCCTACTTATTTCCAGGAGTCTCTCAAGATCTAGGTTTGTCACCAGTGAACTGGTGAGATTTCAGATGGCTCCTTTGCTAATTTACTTTCTTGCTTTTTTTAATGTTTTAGTAAACGTTATGGGTGGTTTTTTTGACATGTTTTATTGTTGTACACCACCCAGAGTTGTTTCTTGTGAGATAGTGACTATACAAATTTGGTATATAAATAAATAAATGAGACCTAATTAATATGTAAATAGGGAAAACCTTCATTAGTATTATTTACTGATCACGATAAACACTTTCCTTTTCCTTTAACATTGAGCTAGTCTGCTCTGTCAGTCTGCTCTGACAGATATTTAAAAGAAGCTTGTCCCCAACCAACCAACCCCACCCACAGCAGTCTTCCATTTACAATCACAATTGGAACCAGAATTTTGGTTGTTAAGCTATGCAGTCATTAAACAAGTATTCACGTGACCAAATCTAATTTTACAACCATTTTACCTCAATTAATCAGAAACCAGCTGAGAAGATTGCAGATTGGAATCACGTGACCACAAGATGTGATGCAACAGTAGTAACTTTGAAGACAGGTCATAAGTCACTTTTTCCAAGGCCATTGTAATTTTGAACCGTCATTAAACAAATGGTTTTAACTGGTGGTCTGCCTGTATATATACATAGTGTGCAGGTATAACCTGGAATCTTAAAAGAGATAAAGACAGCATGTTTCCTTATTCTGGCATAATCGTATTCAGCTGTTGAATAGCAATAACATAAATAGTTGAACAAATGATAGTTGTTAAATTTCATATTAATAGTGTATGAAAACAAAACCACAACAAAACTCTTCTGTACAAGATCTAATATTGAGATTGTGGAATGCTACTTTTCTTCATTACTAGCACATCTAAAAATGGCATTAATTGACTGTAGTTTATAGCTGCTGATTGATTAGACCCACTGGATAATGTTGAAATTCCTTCTTTTAAAATGGAGCATTATTAATAAAAGTTCCATTGAGCAATCTTGCCATCTGTGAGACATTAACCCAGGGACCCTCCTTCTCTTTTCAGGCTGGACAATTTGCTTAATATGGCCTATGGCGTAAAGAGGTAATTAGAATTCCAGATTGCCAGATGTCCATGTTGGCACAGATTGGTGCTATAATTTTTTTTAATCACTAACTTTATTTTGTTTTTAATTCCTTCTTTTTTTCCACCAGCATGCCAAACGTTTTCTGTCTTTTCATTTGGACTTCAGTTCATTTTCTTTAACAATGTGCACAAGCACATACAAAAGTTATGTGCAAATCTTTTATTTCATGTTTTCTGTTGTTGCAGGTTTTTTGAGATGGTTTAAGTGCAACAGATACAAGTATTTTGATTCCAAAACTATTCTACTTAATATTGGGGGGTGGGGGTGGGGTTCATGTTTCATTGAATCCAAGTTTGTTAATAGACATTTAGTATAAATTTATAATTGCAAATATGGTTAAAATTAATATTGGCTAAGTATTTCAGGGAGCCCATAACTTTTCTTCTTCTTTTCTTTAAAACTGTAACTGTATGCACCTTAATCAGATCCAGGTTTTCTTTGTTACAGGTTTAACAGTGTTTCCAGTAATTTGGAGCTTGTGATTTTCCTACTTTTGGTTAATGGTTTGCTTGTTCTGATTTTGATTTTATTTTAATTCAATTTTTAAAGATCATATTATTATGGCTCTTTGCTAGTAATAATATAGATACATCAGTACAGAAGTTAAAGGAACACAAATCACAGAAGGATTACTTCACATACTTACAGCTCAGAAATGCTACATATCTAGGACAAAAGGCCTTATATTCTTACTGTAGCATGATAGTGTATGTACAAAAGTTATGAGCAAAGATGCCAATTCGTTTGCTCTGTCTCTTTTGAAATAGAGTAAGTATTCCAGAAATAAGTAATATTGCAGACAAACAATATCTATGATGTCTCCTTGCATGTTTACATTGTATGTACATCCTCACACATAGATTATTCCAAGTTGTTTGGGAAACAGCAAAAACACTGGTAAGTATAAGTTTTAGCTACAGTAGGCATGCCCCCAGATGAATACAGTTCAATCTGTATGGTTCAGAAAATTAGCAATAACTTTCTCATTGGTGATTGTACAAGATTTCATAGTTCAAATTGTATAATATATAACCTGTCTGGTTTGAATTGAGTTCTGTACCTTGTACAATGTTGCTTATCCCAAAAGGAAATAGTGTGTGTGGTTTTTTTTGCTGGATTGATAAGAACAGTTGTTTCTTAAGTGCCAAAAAATGAATGACAGTGTGTCTTTATAAATAGCATTTGACAGAAATAGCAGTGGCTAAAGAATAGGGCTGTATTAACCTTCAGAGAGGTGATTTGATTCAAAGGAGTTTTGATGTGTTGTCTTTAGTGACTTTGAAATGATTTGGAGGACTTCAGATTCAGTAGTCTTTCTCAAGTATTGTTGGAACTTTTCTTCTGTATAGGGATAAAGCTGAAGGAGCAGCCAGGGAATATAATCATCCTTCCGAATCTCGTGGTTTGCTATTTCTGTTTCATTTTAGAACTATAATTGGATTAGACAGGTTATGTGGAGGATAAGTGATCCATAAAAAAGAAAAAGTTATTCTTTTTTAAAAAAAAATTAGGATAGTTTTATGATTTCCTGAACCAAGCTCATCTCTTTTTTTCTTTGGTAATAGGATGACAGTTGCTTGCCATTGCTCCTTCTGACTGTTTTGTTTTGTCTCCTCCGTAAAACCTATATCTCTGGTATTTCCTGATGGTCTCCTAACCATGTACTAAACAGCTGCTACCCTGCTTTTTGGGATGGATGGCCTAGTGCTGCCATCTACAGCTCCTTTCCTTAAATCCATACCATTTTTTTTCTTTTCCTTTTATCACATTTCTATAGTATATTTCCTTTCAGTCTGTGCCCTATCCACCTCCGGGTTTTTAGCTATTTTAGCCTACCTTTGTTTCTGTTTATTACCCAGTTTTGCATTAAAGTAGTAAACTAAAGGAAAACTATTTTGGATAAATAATCTCAGTTCTGTGTCACAATGCTTATGTATACCAAAAGAAATCCTCTGCGGGCCAGATTCATGGAATTATTTTTCTACTTAAATGTTATTCATGCCATTACTGAAGTGCTTTTTTTAAAAAAATTGCAATGGGATTTCTAGTTCTTTATATTTAGCATTACAGCAACTGTTCTCATCGATTTGAAATGAAAAGAACGTTATACAGCACAATTTATACTTAATTTGAATTATGAATTATTGTTTTTTAGTCATAAATAAGGAAGTTATTGCCAGTTTATTGTGTAATACAGTAGTTACTATTAATGACTTTTTCTTTTATGTAGTCTATACTACATAAGACCAAATGAGGTACAGATCAAATGCTGTTCTAGTCCTCAGGAAATCTACATATAAATTCCATCTAGCTTTGAAGGTAGTGTCTTCAGACTAATTGTTGTCTTTTAGTCTGCCAGAGTTCGGGGCTTAAATTGGGAAATTTAAGCTCCTGGAGGAAAGACATAAATACACAAAATAAACATTGATTCTGAATACAGTGGGAATATTTTGAAGAAAAATTACACCATTGTTATTCAGCAAATTTCCCACAGATAACTCTGTAAACTTCAGAATTGTCAGTGTATGTTTACAGCTACATTCAGATTGTTTACAGCTACATTCAGATTATTAAACTAGGTGATGACCAATTCAAAACATGGTGCTTGAATTTATGTTGCAACAATGGTTTTTAAACATCCGGAACACACTGTCAAGCTTTACAATTGCCACTTTTCGCTCCCTTGATTTCTGGGTAGCTGTGAATATACTTTATTGCACGATTAGGTAATATAGGCTTATTCTTATGTGATGTTTTGAAGTAGACAACAGAACTCCTGGACAGAAAAAAAAGTCTAAAGATTATATATGATACAGATAAACATGAAATAGGGATGTGGTGGCTCAGTGACTAAGATGCTGAGCTTGTCGATCGAAAGATTGGCAGTTCAGCGGTTCGAATTCCTAGTGCCGCATAACAGGGTGAGCTCCCGTTACTTGTCCCAGCTTCTGCCAATCTAGCAGTTTGAAAGCACGTAAAAAAATGCAAGTAGAAAAATGGGGAACACCTGTAGTGTTCCGTGTGCCTTTTGCCTTTAGTCATGCCGGCCACATGACCAGGGTGATGTCTTCAGACAGCGCTGGTTCTTCGGCTTTGAAATGGAGATGAGCACCACCCCCTAGAGTCAGGAACAATTAGCACATATGTGTGAGGGGAACCTTTACCTTTTTTACCTTTAAACATGAAAGTCTCTTCATCATTTCAATCTAAGAACTGTTCTAGGTACTTGAAGTGCTAGCTTTTATTATATTGATTGTATGTTAAATCCATGTAGTCCTTGACTTATGATTATTCAGCCAAAATTTCTGTTGCTAATGAAACAGTTAAGTGAGTTTTACCCCATTGTACAACCTTTCTTGCCACAGTTATTAAGTGAATCACTGCAGTTTTTAAGTGAATCTGGCTTCCCCTTTGACTTTGCTTGTCAGAAGGTCGCAACCGTCATAAATATGAGTCAGTTGTCAAGTATCTAAATTTTTATCACATGACCATGGGAATGCTACAACAGTCATGTGAAAAAGGGTCATAAGTCAATTTTTTCAGTGCCATTATAATGTTGGTTACTAAATGAACTGTTGTAAGTCAAGGACTACCTGTAATAAACCTGACAGAAAACAAGCAAGTTATCAGTTTTAGCGTATGAGAGCACACATACATTATTCTAGCTGAGAGAATTTCTCTGTTATGTACCATAAATACGTGGCAGATTTGGTAGGAAACCAACTGAAAAATGCCATAGTTTTTCTAGGATCTTCATTGTTTCCAGTACATTTATTGGGTAAATTTATGTGCACTCCCATATGCATATACACTTTCATTGTGCCATTTTCACAAATAGAAAAACATGTCATAAATTTGGGGGGGGGGGGTGTTAATTGCTAACTAACTGCATTCTTTTCAGTAGATATTGTTAGTTTCACCGTTTTCTCCATGGGGTGTATTTATATGATATTGGTATGTATTATTCACAGGTTTTGGGAAAAGTTCTAGAATTGATTTTTATCAAAAATGTCATGTTTGAAAATTGATCTTTAGGTTGGTTTTCCTTTCTGTCATTTTTTTTTCTTTCTTTTCTTCAACACTAATCTGGTAGGTTTTCTCCAATCACAATTGATGGGATGACAAGCCTTGTGGGAATGAATATTCCTGGCCATACTGGGACTGGATGGTGCATTTTTGTCTACAATTTATCACCCGACTCAGATGAAAGTGTGCTGTGGCAGCTGTTTGGCCCCTTTGGAGCAGTCAATAACGTCAAAGTGATACGCGACTTCAATACCAACAAATGCAAAGGGTTTGGTTTTGTCACCATGACCAACTACGATGAAGCTGCTATGGCCATTGCCAGCCTTAATGGATACCGCTTAGGAGACCGAGTATTGCAAGTTTCCTTTAAAACCAACAAAACCCATAAATCCTGAATTTCATATTCTTAATAATTATTATTATAAATATATATAAATATATAAATATATATACAAACAAAAAAAAAACTCTTCAAGGCTTATACTCAACCATGGACTTTTATAAGCCAGTGTTGCCTAAGTATTAAACATTGGATATCTTGTGAACAGGAAAAGGATTTTATAATGCTTAGAAAAAAAAACAAAAATCTTTGATGCATTGAATGTTCTTTCATAGCTGTTGTTGTTGAATATAATATACATAAATAACAAAGTGCAGGGATTTTTACCCGGCCAGCTAGTTTTACTATCTTCCTTGAAGGTGGATCTTTTTAAGATGACCATTCACTCATTTGAAAATAAATGAAAAACCTAAAATCATTTTTACAAACCACTGGAATTAGCAAATTTTGCTCTTTTTTCCAAAATGTTTGATTCAATCAGATTGGTAAACCCCCAGCATAAATTAAAGAGGAATAATAAAAATTGCAAAACAAAGTATAATTTTGCAACTCTTTTTATTTTTCCTTTTTTCTTTTGTATCATGTGAACTAAACAATCTTCTGTTAGGGATAGGGTAAAAGGGGGGATACCTGATGACATAACAGTTTAAATAACATTAACAATGTTGCCAAAGAGGTGGTCTCTTTGCTGAAAATGGGTTTCAAGAAAAATCTATTTTTATAAAATATAAAGAATTTTTACAAGAGAACCTGGATTTGAGAAAAAAAATATTTTGACTGGCTAATTTAGGGGAAATTGACAACTTTGTCATGTTCATACTGCACTGGTAACTTTTTAGAGATCAAGATGTGTGTTTTAAACTGGATTAAGTAGATTGTTTTTTGAAGGATGGGCTACAAACAGATGATCTTCGTATCTTTTCATAGCTTGTAATAAAATATTAAATACAGAACAGGAGAGTATTCTTCCCAGGCACACAGTTACCCACAGTCAAAACCCAAAAGCAAGGAGATGAGTTGCAGGATGGTTTTTCTTTAAGTCATCAGTATGGGATATCAGCAGAACAAAGTTTTGGAAAAAAATTAATTTTAATCAAAAACTTCCTTTGTTCAAGCAGTAGGTGCTACAAATTATTTACATATCTTAGTATCATAGTTAAATGTAATGTGTTTAGAGGGAAAAAGTACATTTGCTTTTCATTTGTTAAGAATTTTCAAATTCACTTTTTAGCCCATGCTGATATAAATTGGGCTTTGTTGGCACATTCGAGACACTCTTTATGTTGCTTGAAACACTTATTTATTTAATTGCTGATGTGACGCATATGCCAAAATCAAATATTGCTAGTTTGGCTAGTCTACTTATTTGTTTACTTAAACTATGGGAAGAAGCATATTATTGTGTCATTTTGTTGTGTGTGTATGTGTATATATAATATAAATATATATATATATATATAAAGTTATTTTTTTTCTTTTGTTAACTTATTCTAAGTTGTAACACTTTGCTAGTTTCGTTTGTATATGTCTTAAAATGTTTTCTTATGATACTTAAGTGGCAAGAGGTATCAAGGTAACTTGTGTAGAAATATTGTTTGATATATTGTCATGTTTGTTGTGAATATTTTTTTTCTTACTGCACAATAGAAACAAAAACCTGAGTCTTTATTTTAATGTAATTCAGATTGGGGAAAACACAGCTAAGGGAACAAAATGACTGAGGGAGAGCTCTCCCATGTCCAGTGCACTGATCCTTTTCGTATGTTTGTGCTTTGTATGGTTAATATATTTAAAACAAAAGAAGTCATGCTCTTCCCTGAGTACTAGAAACAGTTACTCGCTATGCATAATCTAGTTGATAGTTAAATTTGCTATTGCTTTTCTTGTCTTGTTATATAAAAACTTTTCAATACCAGTTTAGTCTTAATGGTAATAAAATGTTACAGTTCTTTCTAACCCGGGCTTTTTTGTGTATTTTTTCCCATGCTTATACTCACTAACTGCTTGTCAACTAAGCGATACCCATTTTGTTCCACAGAGAAGGGGCAAATATTTTATAAGCCAACTTCAAAGCAGAGGGCGCTCCCTAAGTTTCATTGTTCATTTACATGTTCAAATGATTCTAGTTTTAAACAAACAAGCAAAAATGAAGACACCATCATTTAGTATATGAGGGAAAAACTTTTCTACACCGTCTCCTATGAATGAACAGAATTTTGTGGGAAATGTTTGATGCAGTTTCTAAGTATAAGTGGCAATGACGTGCCCAGAACTTTTTACTACAATATGTTTTAATTGTCTGAAAGAAAAATAAATCTTTCCTGGAACCAGGCAGTTTTATTTTTTAGTTATAATATAAGACTTCTTGTTTAACTTTCCCGTTAGATTATTTCTTAAGGGAAGTATTATAAATGATTTTTTTTTCACAATCTTGTTATGTTTGAATTGTTTGTATTTAAATTATCCACACTATAAATGTAAGTGTGTAGAATGACTATGTACTTGACAACTTTTTAAATGTGTACCAGGCATCTTAATAACAACAAATGCATTATATTAGTTCCTAATCCAGTAGTTTCTAGGCATTTAATTGTGATTAGTACCAGAAGGGTCTCAGAATGGTACATCATACCTTATCTGCAATTGTTTGTATTTTAACAGAGAAGAATAGGTGGAATAGAGGTACAAATAGTGCTTTTATCATTTTCCTTGTTCCTCCCTTCTATATTCTCTTCTATCAGTTAGGAGAATTCCATTCTCTTATGCTTCAGATTTTCCAGCATGTAAGTCTTCTCTGTTGATTGATAAGAAAAGGAGAATTTCTGTTCAGAACCTTCATTTCACGACTTTTAAATATTTCAGATTAGAGTTTAGAGTGGAAAGATATTCCTGGGAAGGAAGCCTCAGACAAAATTCATTATTTTTTTAAAGCATTTGATGTACCTTGAGAAAGGACCTGAACATCCTGAGACCCTTCCCCATCATTGCAGAATATCTCATCACAGACCTACATTTTGCGATTAGATTTTGTTTGGTTGCAGTGATTGAAACCAGTCCTCCTTTGACATACAGCGGGCTAAATCTATTTCCCAACCACACTTCAACTATTGTGGGGAAGTACACCTTTTGGAACAGGAAGAAATTACTTCATAGACGTTGCAATTGCATGATTTATTGAATGGAAACAAACATACGTTAAGATTGGAAACAGTCATGTTTGTCAAATCCTGTTATAAACAAGATAGGGAAAAAAGGAAAGGGGAAAATATATAAAAATGAGTAACATAAATACGAGACAGATTTTGATATGGATAATATTATGTGCTGCTAGAATCGACAATCGGGTTTTATTTCTCAACTGGCTGATCTCCCTGACTTGACCCTTTCTAGATATAGTGTGGGGGGAGGGGGGGCTCCTTACAAATAATTTATGGCATTTGTTTAATAGCTATTGAACAATCATATGAATGCAGAATTCAATCATTTTACAATCACAATACTTAAATGGCTTTCAAATCTGCATTTAAGATTCTAAAACATAAAGCATCTCTAAAGGAAGATGGGTAACTTTTAGGATAAAATTAATCCTCAAGAATCAAGACTTCTTATTCTCAGTTCTGATAGCACCAAGAAAAGCAGCCTTCTCTCCTTGCCACCGTCTCATCATAAATCTGCCTACTTCTCTCGCCCATTTTGCTGCTCTATTGATTTTTAAAATGTACTGTATGTATTATGATAGCTGAACTGGAATTTGATCTAAAAGCATGCTGTGATTAATAACAGAAACTTCTTGAATCATCTTGAAGGCCGGAGTAGAGGTTTACAAGCCACTCCAGTAGAATTTGTACAAAGAAACTATAACCAACCATTGAATCATTTAATAGAGTGACTGACAGCTATCACCAAAAGCTATATTTTAATGATAACAGAGTAATTTTAACTAATGATAAAAGAAATAGCATATGTGGTGGACTACAAAGAGATTTTTGGTCAGATTGCTTAACCACATTTAAAGTTTATTTAAAAAATCTTGGTTACCAAAATGTTGCTAAATGATGCATTTATATTCATTATTTTTCATTTAAAAAGTGTGTTCTAGAAAAATGACAAATAATTCAAAGGCAGTAGCAGATGAATACATGTGGAAATCCTTGAGTAGAGAATTATAACTTTAATGCTATAATCCAGGAAGGAGCCAACATTCCTCATAATAATGTAATAGAATAAACTAAGTAACATATGAATGGATTTTGAACTGTTGACTGTATATTTTGAAAAGGTCTGAACCCCATAATAAAGCAATTGCCGGCATCATCTATTAAGCATCTCTGCAACATCAGCTATTTACTTTTGCAATGTAGAAATCCGTCATACAAGCAGTATAAAATCTGTTATTTTCTCCTTATACTTTGGATCCTACAGAAATCAATAGCAGATGCCTGGTCCCCAACTAAAGTTCTTCAACTATTCATCAGTGTATTCACATAATACTAGAAACTGTACATGCATATTCAGGTAGTCCTCAACATACAACAATCGGGACTGGAATGTCTGTTGCAAAAAATGCAGTCATTAAGCGAGACACACACAATATTACAACCTTTTTGCTGCAAATCTAGATTCCCTCCATTGTCTTTGCTTATCAGAAGCTCCCTGAGAAGGTTGCAAGTGGTGATTGTGTGAAATACCCCTACCCCACCCCACCCCGTCCCCAGACACCAATTAGCATCATACATTCTGGTTGTCAGGCACCCAAATTTTGATCATGTAACAGCAGGGATGCTGTGGCAGTCATAAGTGCAAAGACTGGTCATGTCACTTTTTTTAGTGCTATTGTAATTTGGAATATTCATTAAACTAATGTTCATAAGTTGAGGATTACCTGTAATGTTCTAAAGCTGAGGTAATGTACTTGTGCAGGAGAGTTTATTATGCTTATACAGGGCAACACTAACTTCCCTGACTGGCTGTGTTTATATTCAAGCTGCATGAACTATATAACATGGGGGGGGGAAGAATAATTTTTGCAAATGCACTAAAAGCAATTTAAAGGATCAAGTAACTAGCTTGCTTTTTTCAGAGTTTCTGTGCATCGAGATGGTTGAATCGAAGTCTAATTTACCAGACAACAGAAGATGAATTCTGAAAATAGACACAAGATTGTCTGCATCAGAATTGGTCCATGTATGAATATTAAAGGCTGCACCAAGTAGTTTGTGAGAAGAAGATGTAGTCCTGATTGCATGACTTTTCACCACGGAAGTGTGAAGTAAGATTGTTAACTGGTGTGTGAAGTATTTTGTATCATAAATACAGTGTTCTAGTTACAGAAACAAAAATAGAAACCAGCAAACTAGTTATTCTTCAAAAGGCAGCTGTGCATTGAGTGTAAAACATTTACTGTGTGACTTCTTTTAATGAAAAAAAAATTGCAAAATAAAGAGATGAATTCAAATCCCTATATTGAGCGTGCCTACAGTCATTCTACATTTATGTCAATGTATAAGTGTATCTGATCCTATTGTCACATAGGCATGGTAGGCAAAAGTGATAGCCATGAGTCAAGTCATTTAGATAAACTAGAACCCAGAAAAATATATAACCCAAAGTTCACAGGTTTTAAACTTGGATTTGATAAGAAGATTCTAATTTTAAGTTATGAAAATACTTTGCGACTTCCTGCTATTACCAATCAATTGCCAATCAATTACCAATCAAAAAGTCATGCCTTCTTAGCTTTTTTGTAAAAATCTCAAGATTGAATCCAAAAGTTCACTTCTTATAGTAGGGGAATGCGTTTTAAATGGTACCATTTTAAATTAAGTACAGTTTGCAAAAGGGAGGGACATTTTGGTTGTGGACAAGGAATATCCAACTACTACTTTACATCTTACAGTTTGCGAAGATGTTAATATTCAAAATTATGATGTGTTGTCATTGCTACTTGACCAGTTTATTTTTTCAAATATTTAAGTAAGTTAATAAAGCAACGTTTCATTTTGCAAAAGTGCTGATTCTGTGTAAGCAGCATTTATTTAAAAAACTCTAGCCTATAGCTATGATAAATTATTAGTAGAATATTTTAAAAAGATGTGGTACAGTGCCCACCAATTAGCCTTAAACTTTGCATTAAATGCATATACTTCCAAGAAGACATCACAACTCACCAGGTTTAAATGAATTTTTTAAAGTTCCTATTCACTTTTAAATTAGCCTTAGAAGATTGCTGAACAAAAGGTATCTGTACTGGTCCTTCCTTATCTCAAGCATTGTTGTCTAACCAACTTCTCTATTTAATGAGTTCTAGTTTATTTCAGCTAAACAGATAACCATTATTAATTATTGGTTCACATTACTGACAAGTTAGCTGCTACAGTCTATCTCTGCTCTTCATTTTTGCTAAATATTACTGATCCTGATACTGTCTTCAGCTGACATCTTTTTCTGGTAAGGCTGATTGTGATACATAATTATGTCAGTAATTCAGTTATTTATCTTTAAATGTCTTAGTTGAATGCTACCAAGTTACTGATATTTTTAAAACAGAAAGTACATCCTCAGCTATATTTGATTTTCTTCAAATGTTTACCTTTTACCCACTTCATTGGAATTTCCTATCTTCATTTGGTTTCTCTTCCATACCATTTTCACGTAAGATTTTTCTGTTCTATTCATTTTTCAATCATTTGAATAGAAGAGAATAGAAATTTTTATTTTTATTGGCCAAGTGTGATTGGACACACAAGCAATTTGCCTTGGTTCATCAAGAATCATGAGATACAACACTTAATGATAGTCATAGGGTACAAATAAGCAATCAGGAAACAATATCAATATAAATCGTAAGGATAC